>PVLC010002265.1:0-90943 GCA_004027655.1 Graphiurus murinus | reverse complement strand
ACACCCTGGCACCATGTGTCCCTGCTCACCGATTACCATCATTTTGGAAACAGAACCCCCGACCCCGGCACATGGGGTGCCCCGTCCAACCAGCCTCCAGCTGAGCACCCCTCCCCCAAATCTGGAGACACTGCCTCATCCTCCTGGGGTCCCACACAGCCAGCGTGGTGGCGCCTCCTCTTGTTCTGGCCACCACCCTCCCCAGTTGAACACGGGGGGCCACAGGGCAAGCTGGCTTGCAGACTTTGAGTCTGCAAGCAACCAGTGGCCAGCACTGAAGGCCTGGGCGGAGGCGGGCTGCCTCCCAGCCCTGGGACCAGGTACATCTGTGGCTATCTGTCCCTGGAGGGGCTGGCAGGTAGAAAATTTGAAGAGGGAGACTCCCTGCTGCCTCTGACCCCCAAGCCTGGAAGTGTCAGGAGGCAGCTCCTCGGTCCCCACCATGTCTTTCCACTTTCTCGTGGCCCTTCTCCTGAGCTGCTCAGACTCCAGAAAGTCTTTAAGAAAGGGAAGAGGAAAGGGGTAGGGGGCACTCAGGTCTCTCTAGGTCAGTTCAACTGGGCTGTGGGATTGCAAGGTCATCCATCTGTAAAATGCACTTTTTAAAAGAGTTTCTTAGTTCCCTCGCCCAGAATAATTCCCAGCCAATGCCGAGAGCAACAGGCACTTTTACACAAGCACTCATGGGAGTGTTAGTACCTAACACGTGAGAACCAGGGTAGTATCTTCTGTCGTAGAAGCAGAAACAAGGGGATGGGGCACCAATTTGTCCAGAGGAGGTGCAATTGGCATCATTCTCTGGCCTGCAGGGGGGGCTTTGGGTGCAAAGACAGGCAAAAGAAATGAGGCTCCAGAGGCACTTGAGACTCCCCTGCAGCCCCAGCAGTCCCCTTTGGAAGGCACAGACCCACCTCCAACAGAGACTCAGCCAGGGACTCTCAAAAGACTATAAAAGTCTTGCAAAAGACTGTAGTCCTGGTTACTGGGAAGGCTGAGATTGGAGGATTGCAGATTCAAGGCCAGCCTGGGCAACTTACTGAAGCCCTGTCTCAAAATAAAAAATATAAAGGACTGGGAGTGTAGCTCAGAGGCAGTATGCCCCTGGGTTCAATCCCCAGTACCTCTAAAAAAGCAAACAAACAAAAACTGCAGAGGAGCCAAGTAGGGCTGCCCGACCTCCCAGCACAGAACAGGAGAAGCAACCTCAGGTGGCCCCATGAGGCCCAGGGAAGGGCCCCCTCCCTGTCCAGATGAGAGGCAGCCCACTCGCAGGGACCATGGGGCTGGTGCCATGGCCTGCCCCAGGCGTGGCCCTTCCAGGAAGTGTCTGTCTCAAGCCCGATCCTCTCCAGTCCTGTGCCAACCACTGTTTCTGGCCTCCGTGAAGATTCCCTCCCACTCAGAGTCCGTTCTTAAAGCATCTAGAGAGATGCAGTGAATATTAGCCAAGTCTAAAGTGAATTGGCTTCCTCCGGCCCCTACCGCATGCCCCAAGCTGCAGTACCCTGAGCCAGGTAGGAGGCACGGATAATTAAATCCCGGCTCTCAGAGGGGCCAGATGACCTACTTTTGTGTGTGCGTGCATGTGTGGTCACCCAGACGTCACTGTGATGTCAGCCAGTGAGTTTATTTTTGGCCCTGTCAGCCCGGTTTCCATAACTTGCAGCCAATTTGCCATGTCCCCTGTGGCTCGGGGCCCATCTGCTCCTCCCGGGCCTGGCTGCCTTGGCCCCTGCTGGTCTCCTCTGTAACAGGGATGCTCCAGTCAGAGCCCGTCAGAATGCAGCGGCTGACAGATGGGGTGCACAGGTCAGACACCTCGTTGACCTTGGCCAGGAGGTGTCAGGGCCCCTGGGAGGAGGTAGAGTCACAGGATGGGAGTGGATGAATCTTGAATGAGGGAGGCCGAGAATAGAGTGAAAACTATGACTAGGAGGTGGGGTATGAGATATGGAAGAATATGAGTTATGAGTGTAGCTAAATATACTCACGGGGTGAAAGCCGTGGGTCCAGGGGCTGTGGAGGAGGAAGGGGCACAGCCCAGACAATGTAGTCCCCACAGTCGGGATCCTTGCCCCTGCTCACACCATGCTTCAAGCTGGCAACGTGCCCTCCTCCCTGCTGACGGGCTCAACAATGCTGCCCCCCGGCTGCCCCCAAGCAGCAGGAGTCAGGGCTGGCACGTGTGAGTATTGTCCCTGGGGACCTGTGTGGGCAGCAGACAGCCTGGGGTCCCCAGCACAGAGCAATCCCCAGCTGGGAGGGGCCCTTGATCAGCCGGGGACAGGAAATAGCTGAGCCTCCTCATGGACAAGGGGAGCCAGAATTCCCAGTATCTGTAACCTCCCTCCCCTAGAGACCTGGGAGAAGGCTCCTGTCCCCCGCCCATGGCACTGGCCATGTTAAGGCCTCCAGCCCTCCAGAGAGCCAGACAGAGCTGCCCCCAGGCCCTCCTGCTCTCCCAAGATGAAGAGGATACTAGAGTGCTGACCAAGTCCTCAGCTCCAAGCACCCCAGGACAGCCCCACACCATCATCTTTCTAGGCCTTACTTTGGGGGACCTGGGCCCCCCTCCCGATTCACTCATTTGGCCCCAACTCCAGAATCAAGAGTGGAAGATGAAACTAGCTTTTCTACCTGCTTTGGGGCATACCCCACCTCCAGGCCTGAAGCAGGCCCTGCCCCAGCAGCTTGTCCTGGAAGCCTGTCTGTCTGTCAGTCTGTCTGTTTGCAAAGGTGTCTTGCTCCCAAACACACTTTTCGGCCCTGGGCCTTTGACCCTCCCACCCCCCCCACCCCACCCCCCGGTCCCACAGAGCCTGCCAGGATCCTCTTGTGCCCAGTAGGTTTCCCCAATGACCATCCATCTGTCTGTCCCTGTCTTCAGCTGCACATCCCTCCCCCCGTGTCCTTCCTCCCTGCGTCTACCCCTCCCCGCACTGGACAGACACCTCTCTAGGGAAAGGCAGGGTGGCTGCACCCGGCGACTAATCCAAATGGCAAATATTTTGTAACAAAATAGCCCAGAGGTATTTTATCTGTTCAATTCATAGAGTTTTAGAGATTATATTGAAATATGTCACTTGAGCAAACTGTGTCTGTTGTTTCTTTTGCTCTTATTGGACCCCCATGAGGATCTGGCCAGAAGGATGTACTAGTGCACTCAGCCCTGGAGATTGTGAGGCGAGCCCTGGACAGCTGGAGGTGCCAGGCTGCTCTCCTCTGCCACGGCAGCCATTCCTATATGCCCAGGATAATGCACTTGGGGTGTGACATGAGTAGGAAACCCTGTCTCGTGTAGAATGAGGCCTGGGAGAGGGAAGGGGAAGGACCGTCCAGTGGACGGGTGGGCACTAGGGCAGAGCTGGGTTGCAGGGCCAGGAGATTGCCTGTAGGTACAGGCCTGCCTCCACCACCACCAAAACACACACACACACACACACACACACACACACACACACACACATACCACCAGCTGAGAGAGCAGGTTACAATGGAGGCCAGAGGCAGCTGTGGAGGGAAGAACCCAGGCAATGAGGAATACAGAGGTGAGGACCCCCAGCATGTGTGGCTTTCTGCAGTGGAGAAACCTCCATGTGCAGGAGGTTTCAGGGAGCCCGTGCCACTGCCCAGATATGATCATTAAGCTCAGCTTGTCACCTGCCATTGACTGCCAAAGCCTGAAACCAAAAGGGCAGGGTCTGGTTGGACGAGCCCCCGAGGCAGACCCTTCCTGCAATGGAGGAGCAACATGTTCAGGTGAAGAGATCGGGGGCAACATCGTCAGAAAAGTGCTGGGAGCCAAAGAGAGCTTTTTGGCAAACATTTCCCAAGCCCTATCACATGCCAGGTCTCCTGCAGGCAGCAGAGAGGGATGCCAAGATTCTGGGGAGGATAAGACAATAGCCAAGAGGCTGTAAAATGGGAGAGGGGAGGCTGAGATGAGGGCTGGCGAGAGACACAGGGCTTGGGTGAGTTGCACGTGCTCACAGCTCCAAAGTCAGGGGCTGGAGATGGTTTTCTCTTGGTTGGGGACAGAGGAGCAGCCTTCCAACCATGCTGAGCCATCAGAGAACCATGGTTTGAAAGGGGAGCAGCTGGTCAGAATGGAGTCTGCAAAGAGGCCCCTAGCTCTCCAGTCAACCAAAGCTCTGAACTAGAAACCTAGATGTCTCCAATTCCCTCCCCAGGCTGGGCCCCATGGTCCCTGGTTAAAGTCAAAGGGGAACAGGGTGTGGTAAAGCACACCTATAATCCTAGTACTTGGGAGGCTGAGAGAGGAGCATCACAGGTTCGAGGACAACCTCAGCAAGTAGCAAGACTCTCAGCAACCTAGCAAGACCCTGTTTCAAAATAAAAGGGCTGAGAGTGTAGCTCGGAGATAGAATGCCCCTGGATTCAATCCCTAGTAACACACACACACACACACACACACACACACACACACACACACACTCACTCACTCACTCAAAGGGGACATGATCTCACACTCTTCCCAGGAAATGGGAAATTCCAGGAGAAGCAGAAGCCAGCTAGGACCTGTCCCATCCTGGGAATTCTCTGACCCAGGAAGCTGAGGACTAGCCCCTTGAGAACACCCCTGAAGAAACCAGCTCTGCCCAGGCCACTGATGTCTACACGGGGACACGGGTGGGTGACACTGGCACAACCTTCTGGGCCCTGAAGACTTCTAGGAGGAATTCCTGTTCCTCCAGTCCTCCGGTGAGAAGAGAGACCGTCATATCTGACAGATCCCTCTGAGTCTGTCTGCCTCGGGGATGGGGATCGCTAGTCAGTCCCCCTGACAGCCCTTTGTAGATGAGGAGACTCACGCTCATTGATTGTTGATGTAGAATGTGTCCAGGGAGGGCTCCTGGAGTTTACCAGTTTCTGGCTAAGAGCAATGGGCCAGAACAAGATAATTTGTTGGGTGTAGTGGTGCACACTTGTAATTCCAGTATGTGAGAGGTTGAGACAAGAGGTTTGCAGTTTCAAGGCCAGCCTCAGCAACTTAAGAAGACCCTGTTTCAAAATAAAAAATAAAAAGTGCTAGGGTGTAGCTCAGAGATAGATCATCCCTGGGTTCAATCCCCAGTACCACACACACACACACACACACACACACACACACACACACACACACACACAAAGAAATTCACCAGGTCAAGGTTAAGTTTGAGGACAGTGAAGAATTCCAAGACCACTTCAATGGGATAGAATGAACACATCTTCTAAGATAGTTTGCCAAAGGTATACAAATTTACTTACAGGGGAAAAAAATCTTACTAAAGTATAAAAGTGGATTGAAAAGTCACCTTCGCTGAAGAAATAATAAAATTGGTTCTAGAACATTCAGGTCACCAGAGGTACAGACCGGGAAAAGAAGTGAGCTGAGGGTGGGTGATCAGGTGACCAGGCCTTGCTGGGTGACCCAGGCCACACTGTGGACCCCAAGAAGCAGACCCCAGTGACTGCCAGGCCCAGCCGTCCTGACTCGGGCAGCTGTGCTTGTCCATCTCCTCCCCTGTCACCCCAAACCATAGTTTTGAGTAATAACAGGATGAACTTCATGGCCTACTGCCCAGTCAGTCCCAGGTTGACAACCTTTGGCAACTTAGCATGAACCCCACAGAACTGAAGCCAGATTGATTTCTCCTCCCGGAAGGCGGCACCCCTCGCCTCCTCTCACAGCCCCAACCTACGTGGTTGACTGCTGCTTTCCTGGAACCACGGTCAATCTACAACATGTTGACACAGGGTGAAATAAGCTTGCCAGTGGCCCCATGGTGTCCTCACCACCTGAAGGAAGGTGATTCGGGTGGCTTCAGTGCAAGAGCCGCAGGCTAAAGATGGGTGAGCTGAGCCGCTGTATCTCTCCCTGTGTCTCTGATCTCAGCTCCCACTGATGGTACCAAAGCCCCTCAGATGCTCAGGGCTGCTTTCTTTAGACCCCCCGTAAATGTGACAGGCCATTAATTACCTTGTCCACTGGGTCCGCTCACTCCACCAGCCTCTGGGAACTCCTTTCCTCGGACCCATAGGGCAGCCGGGGTCACAGGTATGGACCAGGAGAACCAAGGGAGAAGGGCACTCAGAAGGCCACCCATCCTAGGACAAATCCCACGGCCTTGGGAGTGAGCTCTGACTGGCCCTCACTCTGGGCAGACCCTTTGGAGGGGAGGGAGCTGCTCCCTGCAGAAGAAGATGAGGCCCAGCCAGAGCCCAGAGTACAAGAGCCATGGCTCAGCTCTTTCCCAGGGAAGCAGCAGAGGCCCAGAGATCGGTCCCAAGCCCAGGTTGGAGGCAGGGAGATTAAAAGAGGGAGCAGGGATGGGGGTGGGGGAGAAGGTCCAGAGCTGGTCCCAGCAAGAAAATTTCCATTCTGGATGAGGCTCAAAAATGTAGGAACTAGATTTTAGAAGATGAGGAGGAGGGATGGGAACTCTTTCCTTCCTCCCACCTCCCCTGCAGGTCTGGGTGGTTTTGCTCCCTAGAGAATCCAACAGCCTAATCCCACAAGGCAGTCCCTAGCACCTCAGTGCTTCCTGTTCCCAGGGCTCTAAGGACTAAAGGACCTTGAACTTTGCAGAATCCACAGTCAGAACCACAAGCATACACACAGGCTAGTCCAACTAACTAGGTTAGTTAACCTTTGACAGATAAGAGGACGATTTCGCTTAAGAAATTCCCCAAAGAACAACAGAATAGGTCCAAAGAAAGTAGGAGGGAATATTAACAAAAGCAGAAATTATGAAATAAAAAATATGTATACAATAGAACAGAGTAACAAAGTCAAAAGTTGGTTCTATGAAGGGGTGAATAAGGTTGACAAACCTCTGATGAGACCAATTATAAAAGAGTTGGCATAAATAAATAACTTGAGGACCAACAAGGCAAACACAACTGCAAAACACTGCAGAGGTTTTATTTTAAATAGAACACTGCAAATAAATCATAAACCTCAGTTGGGCATGGCAGGACATGCCTATAATTCCAAAGACTCAGGAAGCTGAGACAGGAGAACTCCAAGTTCGAGGTCACCCTGGACAATTTAGGAAGATTCTGTCTCAAATTTTTAAAAAATACAAAGGGATAGGCATAGTGGCACACATCTATAATCCCAGTACTTGGGAGACTGTGGCAGGAGGATCACAGGTTTGAAGCCAGCCTCAGCAACTTAGCAAGATCCTGTTTCAAAAAAAAAAAATTTAAAAGGGCTGGGAGTGTAGTTCATTCGTAGAATGTCCTTGGCTTCAACCCCCCAGTACTGAAGCAAAACCAAAAACAACTCTAAGCCTCATGGCAATAGGTTGGAAACACTATCCTAGAAAGGTATCTCCCAACACTTGCTCAAGAATAAACGTGAAAGTTTGAGATGTATGACCATTAAAAAATTTGAATCTGTATATAAAAATCTGTACACACACACACACACACACACACACACACACACACACCACACACATGCCACCAGGCACAATGATTTCATACATTCTACTACAAACTCAAGGAGCAGATAATTTCTATCTCATACTAATTCTTTCATAAAAGAAAAAAAGAAAGAACATTTCCAGGCTCCATTTTGTGAGCTTAGTGTGGCCAGACAAGGTACCACATGCCTGTAATCTAGGTACTTGGGAGGCTGAGACAGGAGGACCACAGGTTCAAGACCAGCCTCTATAACTTAGTGAGACCCTCAGTCTGGTGATATAGCTCAGAGATAGAAAGCCCTGGGTTCAATCCCCAGTATAAAACAAAACAAAAATTAATGCAAAGACAATATGGGAAAGGAAGAAGAAAAGCCAACTTTGCTAAATACCAAAATTCAATGCAGAATATTAACAAACAGAACCTGGCATTGAATGACAAAAACATGACACCCCATGACCAAACTGGGTTTGTCCCAGGAATGAAAATATGGTTTAATATTAGAAAAACATTAACAGCTTAAAGAAGAAAAACAATAATCAACTCAATAGATGCCAAAAAAGCAATAAATAGAGCTCAACACTTATTCTTGATTAAAAAACAAAACAAACATGTAACAGAAGAAAACTTCATAAATAAAGGGTATCTATTAAAAATCGACATCAACTATCACCCTTCACAGTGAAATGTGAGAAATTCCTGTCAAAACCAGGAAGGAGTCAGGGCCACTTGTTGCCACTGCTTCTCATTACCAAGTAAAGGAAGACAAGAAAGAAATGGGGATAAGGAACAGTGAGTGCAGAAATGCAACTGCCATTAGTTCCAGACAATTGGATTGCCAATATAAAAAGTCTGAATGAAAAGAAGGAGGAGGAGGAGGAGGAGAACAAAAACAACACATTAGTGCCAGAACCTGCCAGCAAAGTCGAACAGTCCTGAAGGGGGGAGTGAGGATTAAAGACAAAGTCTGTTACTGGGGCGGGGCTGACAGTCAACACCGTAGCGCCGAGTTTATTTAGCTGGACCCTTTTATACCGTTACACCAGGAAGCAGATACAAGAAAAATAACACGAGACCTTTAGTCACACCATGACAACATAACATACAAAACTTCACATTAGTTCTCATTGTTCCTACAAGACTTATTTTTTAATGCACCAACTGTATCGAAGCCCCTCAACCGAACAAGTACAAGCGTCATAGATGTCTATATCTAGGTTATTGTTTCCTAGGTCTATAATGTTGGCACTCAATGCATGGCTGGTTTTAGGAAAACATGGGTAATTAATCAGCAAAGCCACATAGTCTTCAACACATTAGAATTAATACAGAGGGACCCCGGCCCAGTGTCCCGTGCCTGTAATCCCCCAGGAGTTAGGAAGCTGAGACAGGAGGGTTGCCAGTTCAAGATCAACCTCAGCAACTTAGTGATACCTTGTTTCAAAATAAAAAATCAAAAGAGCTGGGGGTGTATCTTAGAGGTAGAATGCCCCTGGGTTCCATCCCCAGTAACACACACACACACACACACACACACACACACACACACACACACACAATACAGAAGGAGAGGCTGTGCCGGACAGGGAATCCAGGTGTCCTGGCAGCTCCTGTCCTTGTCTCTACTGTCCTCCCAGGACCCTTCCCTCCATAATATACCTAAATGCCAGTCACTTTCATCGAGGACTGACTTGGGCCAGGCCCAGCTGGACCACCTTTGCTCCTCCGGCGGGGGTGGGGGTCTGGCTGAGGGATTTGCGCACTGCTGGCTCGGAGCTGAGCCTCAAGCTGGGCCTTGCTGTTCACAGAAGGGATTTCAGCCTGACGGTGAGACAGATGTGGATAGAGAAGGCCTCAGAGTGTGACCGCAGCAGAAGTCTTGGCTGGATTTTTTTTTTGGGGGGGCGGGGGGTACTGAGGATTGAGCCCAAGTATATTCTAACTCTGAGCTATGCCGCCAGCCCTTTTTATTTCTTCTCCTCCTCCTATCCCCTCCTCCTCTTCTTTCTCCTTCTTCTTTTTTTAATTTTGAAACAGGGTCTCACCAAGTTACTGAGGGCCTCACTAAGTTGCTGAGACTGGCCTGGAATCTGCAATCCTCCTGCCTCAGCCTCCCAAGTACTGAGACTACATGTGTTCACCACTGTGCCCGGCCTGGCAGACCTCTGTCACCGCAGTGGGGTTGGGCACTGACCCTGCGGGGCACCCAGGCTTGAGAGGAGCAGCTTGACATTTCTGACTGTGCTTACCTCCTGACCTGTCTGACGGCTCCTCGTGCTGTGGGTCATCAGACGGGAAGCAGAAGGAGCTGGAACGCAGGGCACCAGGGCACCCTGACCCTGTGCGCCCTGCCAGGCTAGCTCGGCTCCGGCAGTCCCCCTCCCCTCCCCAGCACACGTCCTGGCCTCTCTGTGTCCACAGCCAGTTAACAAGCTTTGCAGCCCTGTCAGATCCAATCAGCCCCGGCTACCTCACTGAGTAGTTAGACCCTCGGGGAAGCCATGTGGGCTCGGTCACCAGGGAGCCGGGCATGTGAGGACAGACGGCGGCAGGGCCAGAGACTCGGAGAAGAGGACAAGCAGAGGGTCAGAGGAGGTGGAGATGAGGACAGAGGGCTGGGGCAGGAAGAGCATGAGGTGTCACCAGTGTGCTTGGGGACCCCGGTAGGGGCTGCACTGCCCCCAAAGAGGGCGTTTCTGTGTCCTGGAAGCCAGAGGCTGGTGTTGGTGTTGGTGGTCTACCTCCTCTCAACAAATCACTCCAAAGCTCTGTGACTTAAACCACAACACACATTTCTCGTGTCTTGCCCTGGGCGGGGCATCGGGGGCCCAGCTGGCTGCCATTTCTGAAGCAAGAGCTCTCACGAGGTCACAGGCCCCATGTCAGCCAGGGCTGCTGTCACCTGAAGGCTAGAGGATCCACTTCCACAGTGGCCCATTCACCTGGCCCAGCAGCCGGTGATGGCGCCGGCAGGCCTGGACTCCTTCCTCGGGCCTGTCGCTTTACGTGAGTGTCTGCGTGGACAGCTCGGATCTGGCATCGGCCCTGCAGAGGAGAGCTGCTGTGGTCAGACCCTTCCAACTCAGCTTTGAAGTTGGAGCTGGCCACTACTCTTCTGTGGGAGAGGGGAGAGTCTGGGAGGGAAGGGGGCCCGATCCAGAGTCCATGAATAGCATCGAGGGTCTATGAAGCAGGAGGTCCACGCTGAACTAGGCAGCTGGGGACCATGTCTTCTGAGGCACCGGGCTCCTGTGGCCCCCATCCTCTGATTTTTGCCTTCTGCTCCATCCAGGGCGCTAGATTTCTTCACCATCCGAAGGTTTCCCCAGGTTGGGCACTCAGATGCCTTCAAACATGAATGTATGCAAAGGCATGACAGGAGTCACAGAGCCAGTGACAAACGGGACAGTGTTTAAAGGTATTTGCTTAAAATAGTGGAGGGGGAGCACTGGATATTGAACACAGGGGCATTCTACCTCCAAGGCACACCCATAGGACTTTTTTTTTTTTTTTTTTTTGCAGTACTGGGGATTGAACTCAAGGGCATTCTAACTCCGAGCTATACCCCCAGCCCTATTTTTTTTTTTTTATTCTTTATTTTGAAACCAAGTCTCACTAAGTTGCGGAGTGCCTCACTAGGTAGCTGAGGCTGGCCTTGAACCCGGATCCTCCGGTCTCAGCCTCCCGAATGCTGGGATTACAAGCGTGCGCCACCACGCCCGGCCCCCTAGTATTTTTTATTTTGAAACAGGGTCTTGCTAAGTTGCTGGGGATCTGGTTAAATGCCAAGGCTGATCTTAAACCTGCAATCCTCCTGTCTCAGCCTCCCAAGTACTGGGATTGCAGGTGTGTGCCACTATACCTGGCAAAATAAATGTTTATAAATGCCAAATAAAACGTAGCTGCCAAATGAGGCCTTGACCACCAGTCTGAAACTCAAACAGCCTAGCAGATGAGATGAAAACAGATCCCAATCATAACTTACAGCAGCTCTTTATGCACACATGTGAAAACACACACACACACACACACACACACACACACACACACACACACACACACCTGTATTCATGCTCTGGATAGTTTAAAGCACAAAATTGCACTCCTTGTCCTTGTTGTAGACCCAAGATGGGTGGATTCTCATGAGCTTGGACATTGATCTGAAGTCCCTCTCCCTGATACTCTGTCCTCTCCAGTTCCTTCGAACTAGCCCCAGGGGGTGGAAGAGGTAGAGGGAGGGACTGAGGGACTATGCTAGAGCTTGAAGTTCCCAGGCAGCTATGAATCTCAAGTCAGGGATCTGGGCAGCTCAACTCCTGATGAATTTAGGTGGGGCAAGAGAAGATGGGCAGGGCAGAGGGGCTCTATACAAGCCTGAGACCCTGAGGGATGGACAGCTCAAGCTGATTCGCATGCAGAACTGTCCCAGGGCCCATCCCAGAAAGTGCTGCGCTCCAGCAGGTGGTGCAGTCCGGGGAAGAGGCAGATGGCTGGAAAGGCTGGCTGGCCTCTACTCCCATCTTCAGCAGTAGAGGCTGCCTCAAAGCATATCTCAGGGAGCCCGCCACCATCACTTCCCACCAGAGCTGAAGGGAGAAGGATGCAGGAAGTCTTTGGCTTCCAGAGGGCCAGAGCTTCCACTGGGAAGGAGAGCCCTTCCTGGCTCAGCAGCTCCATCTGTCCTGGTCCTGCGTTAGTGCAGAGAGATAAGGGCGCTGTCCTCCTGTTTGCAAGGAGCGCTGGAGGGCTGTGGCTGGGCGGGATGTGGCCCCGCTCCCCTCCGCCACCAGGTGGCAGCAGCGATTGCCATGCTGGCCCCTCGGTGGACTTTTCCAGGACTCTAGACTGGGCAATGGAGCATCTGCCTGAAGCAGAGTCTCTCTGCATCCCTCTCTCAGACCTACTTCTCCTCCCACTACCTTCATGGAGCAGTCCATAGGGAGGCAGAAGGGGGGAAGCACGTCCGGAGGATGGCCTGGGGGCTGTCGGGGATGGAACTCATCCTGGCCCGAGCATACTTGGCAATTTCAGCCCCTGGGCAGTGGCCATGGGTGACACCTGTGAATGCACCATTCCCCCAGGTGGCTTCCTGAAGCGCCCCACACCCAACCCACCCTCTTTTCTGAACTCAGGGACAAGAGCTTATGCACACTCTGCCTTCCTCTGCTAGGAAGCCCCCAGCCAGGGACGGAGCTGATGTGCCTCCGTAGGCAAGGGCGTGGGGAGAGGAGGGGATAAGTGCGGAAAGGGTGAGAGAAGGAGAGAGTTGTGTGGGAGCAAAGAGAACCCTACAGGCGGCCCCTTCCTCAGTTACAACCGCGTGCACTCCAGGGCAGAGGAGATGGAAGCGGCCCAGAGGGGGAACCTGGCTGGATGGGGATGGGCTGGCAGAGGGGATCCTAAGGGGGCCCAAGGTTGGAGAAAGAGAGCCCACTCTCCAGAAGAGCCTTGCTCCCGCCCTCCCCCCAGATAGTGCCACTGAGCAGACACAGGACAAGGCAAAGACCAGTGCATGGTGGCAGGTGGTCCACACGTGCTTGTTTAAAAAGGCAGGACACCCAGTCTGTGTCGTGTCTCTGGTTCCAAGAAGCTGTGCAAACTCCAAAGTGGCTTTGCATCTCTGGTCCTCAGTCTTCTCATGCACAGAGTTGGGGGTTTGGGTTAGAAGTGGATACAGATGCAGCTCCGCGGAGCACTGTTGGGAGGACGGTGAGCTGCCTCCGGCGGCAGGTGCCTGGGGCTCCCCAGAGGTCCTCAGCAGCTCTGTGGCAGGGGGCAGGGAGGGTGGCCCTGACCTCAGTTCCTGGCTCCAGAGCCACCTGGCCTCTGGCCACTTCCTATAAGGGGGTCTCCTTCTCCCCAGCAACTAGTCGTTCCTTGGTGGGGGTGGGCCTGCAGTCCCGACGGGGGCCATGGTCCACACGCGGGTGGCGCTTGGGCTGTGGCAGGCTGGCATCGGGGGTGGTGAGCTGCTGCAGGCGCTGCAGAGGGAAGGACACGAGTGTGTGTGGTTGGTGAGAGAAGCAAAGATGGTTCCTCGTGCACGTGTCCCCGGCGCCCAGGGCAGAGCCAGGCACATGGGGATAAAGGAATAAGTCCTTCCAGGTGACAGGAGAGGTGATAACAGTGATCAGCAGTGTTAACTCCAGGGTTCAGGCCTGGATCTACTGCCAACTACCTGTGCAATCTCAGGCAACTCACTTAACACCTCTGTTCACTTAATCCTCTCAGTTTCCTCACCTGGAAGAGGAGGATGACAATAGAACACACCTCACAAAACAGTACCTGGCACAGGGTAAGTGATCAGTAAGTATCTATTCTTGTTATTATCCTTACTGTTCCTTTTATTACCATTAACATGCACTCGGTTATTATCTGTTATTTTCCTTTTCATTAGTGCCACTATTACAATGGTTATTGGAACCATCTCCTCCCCCCTTGCCTAGGTGCAAATATGATGGTTAGAATCATGATGACCTTTTTGTGACCATGAAACATGTTGACATAAAGACAATGTGCTTGTGATCAAAGCACAGAAATAGAGTCTGGCCCCTAATGGCCTCTTAAAACAGACAAATAAATTGTCAGCAGCCCCATCTCTGATCTCCTTGATGGATAAGAAATGAATAAGCCTATTTGCTTAAACTAGTGTAGGGTGGGTTTCCCATCACTTGTAGGCCAGAGAGACTTTGACAGTGCAAATGTCTCTGTGGGTCTTTGGCCACAGCCCCTTCCAGAAAGGCACATCCCAAACTCTAAGGAAGAAGCCTTTTGCAGTGTCCCCAGGAAGAGTTAAAATAAGAAAAGAAGCCAGAGCCTGCGTGTGGAGTGAACCATGGTTGCCAGTTTTCTAGGAGCAAGGAATCTATATTCTTTAAACCTTCCATGTCTGGGCCCCTCTATGTTCCTCTTTGTTCTTGGATTTCTCCCTAACCCTTTAACAGTTTGCCCGTGGTTGGCCTGTCCAGTCCTGCAGAACCTGACCTCCAGGACTCGGGCCCTACGACTTGTGTGTGTGCATGTGTGGCACTGGGATTGAAGCCTGGGGCATTCTCCCTCTGAGCTACACCCCCAGCCCTATTTTAGTTTTTATTTCAAAACAGTCTTGCTAAGTTGTTGAGGCTGGCCTCAAACCTGCAATCTTCCAATCTCAGCCTCCCAAGTACTGGGATTACAGGAGTGTGCTACCCTGCCCAGCAGATTCTAGGACTTTGAAGAATGTTTTTGAAAGTAGAGCCATCAGTCTGGTCTTTTAGATTCATTACGATCACAAGGCCGCCCCACACTCAGAGCCTGTGTGTGCCCTTGACCCATCCTCTCCTAGTGCCCTCCCTTACTGGGTCACCTCCCCAGCCACCTACCTTCTTGAAGGAGCCCTGGGTCCTCAGGAGGGCGATGACAAGGAAGAACGGGACACAGGCCATGGAGGAGAAAGCCAGGGTCCAGCCGATGGAGTAGCCCCAGGCTGGGTACTCGTAGACGTTGTTGTATTTGAGAGGCGTGTACTTGCTCAAGGAGAAGAAGAAGGTGGCCTAGAAAGAGGGAGGAGCTGACATGGGTGACACAGAAGGCCGCTCAGAGTCCCTCCTCAGTGCTGAGGACAGAAGACAAGCTAGATACGCTCAGGTGCAGCTTGGAGGGACAGTCGGGCCACTGCGGGCTGTGGCGTCACTCAGGAGGACTGAGACAGGAGGAGATGCAGAGGCGGGGAGGGGGCGCAGGGGCCCCAAGCAGATGGACAGAGAGGAACCCACAGGTGAGAAACCAAGTGCGAGTGGAAGAAAAGAAACAGGAGCTGGAACCGATGGGATGGCGTGAAAGTGAGTGGACGAGATGGCCCAGGGCAGAGGGGCAGGGAGCCACGCGCCAGAGGGCAAGGCGGCCTCCTTGGAGTCGGGCAATACTCGGGGTCCGGCACCCTCCCCAGGGGACAGGGCAGTGGTGGGCACCTACCAGGCAAAGCCCGGGGGTCAGGAAGAGCCAGGAGATCTTCACCAGTGGCCACGGCCGGTAGCCGATCATGTCCTCGATGTTGTCATAGAAACGGTCAGCCCCTGCCCGGGAGAGAGGGCGAGCACAACTCCATGGGCCTTCAGGAAAGACCACTCTCTCCCCAGCCAGCCCAGGACTGGAAGCCGGGACAGGCATGTAAGTCACAGAGCATGGGCTGCCGTCACAGGCCACCAGCACAAATGGAGACCTCCACTGTCCTGTCCACACAGGAACCCTGGAGCCTAAAACAGGGCCCGGCGGTGGTGCAAAGGCTTGTTTAGCAGAGATGGATTCGATTCAGGTCAAAGTGGCAAGACAGAAAGGGCCGGCCGCTCACACAGGCCTTACCAACCTCAGCCAGGGCTGGAGAGCTACTGCCCACAGAACATGGCCAAGACCCCAGACTCGAGGGCGACCACCTCTGAGCACCCAATAAAGCATGGTAAGAAGATCGGTTTGTGCTTAATGAACACTGCGTTTGCTTTGTTTTGTTTAATATCCATAGGTTTTCATATTTGCTCTGGTTCTAGACAGAGCCACTCCTCTCAGAAATAGAGAACCACTCATTGGTGAGGGTCTTTGGAGGATTCCTCTCCCCCCACCCCCAGCCCACACCTTCCCACTCATCACTGACACTTGAAGTCCCATCATCAGAGTTCAGCAGGGTGTGGTGGCACATGCCTGTAATCCCAGTACTTGGGAGACTGAGACAGGAGGATCTCAGGTTTGAGTCCAGCCAACCAGCCTCTGAAACTTAGTGAGACCCTCAGTAGCTTAGCAAGAACCTGTTTCAAAATTTAAAAGGGCTAAGGGTGTAGCTCTAAGGTAGAATGCCCCTAGATTCAGTCCTCAGTACAAAAAACAAAAAAAAGTTGTTGCTTTGACTTCTAAAAGTCAAGGGTAAGAGCCAGTCATTAAGGCTTATTAACCATCTATGCCTCACTGTTAATTGATCAGATGCTCTCTGAGAACAAGATTTGAAAAGGGGTAGGAGAAAAACCAGACGACATCAAGATACAAGACACCCAAGGAGAGGAAGGAACACCACATGGGAAGACTCGGGGTAGCAAAATAACCAACCTTCCTCCTCCTGGCTTCTCCTGAGGCCCTGATATGTGGCAACCACTTATTCTGTTTGCCCTGAGTCTTGTGACATTGGCGCCGTGTTCCCCAACCTGGTACAGCGGGGGCCAAAGACCTGGGGGATGATGATGGCTCCCTCACATGCTAGCTGTATGAGCTTAAGCAAGAGATCCAACCTCAGCCAAGCATGTAAGCCCAGAACTTGGGAGGCTGGGACAGGAGGATCGCAGGTTCAAGGACAGCTTCAGCAACTTAGCAAGACCCTGAGCAACTTAGCAAGACATCCAGGGTGTTGGGCATTGGGGGTCACTGCCGAGTTGTCCTAGTAGCTCAGGATGTTACAGAAGTGAGCAGAAGGCAGAATCCACCTCAGCATAAGAAAGAAGTGTGCAACAGTCACAGGGGGAAAGGTACTTCAAAAACACAGGAATGAGCTTCCTGTCTGTGGGAATATTCAAGCAAAGGCCAGCCAGTGGTGGGGTTGCTAGGAAGGGAAGGCGGAATCCGTGCTGAGGGCGGCTCCACCGGCCGACCCTCTCGCTCTTCAAGGAAATGTGTTCGGTCGTTGCCCCAGCTCTAGCTGTCCTGATGGGAGACGCCAGGCTGCCTGGCCTTGGCTGCCCTTCCTAGGGTGGAGAAGCGGGACCGCGGCCTCCTGCTCCCACTCAGCCGGGCAGGCCTTCCCCAGGCGCCCTCCTCCTGCCCCATCCTCAGCCTCTCCACCGCTTACCGTACACCCAGCTGATGCAGACCACTTCAAAGACGGAGAGGAAGAGAAGGCAGATGCCACTGGAGGCGTAATAGTCGAACAGCTGGAAGATGTACATTCCACCCTGCGAGGAGGAGTGGAGCTGAGCCTGCAGCCTCGGGGTGTGGGGCACACAGATTCCACGCGGGGGCCATCCTGCCTGCCCAGCTACAGGAACTTGTCCTCGCATCTAAGGGGAGTCTCAGGATGACGGCCTCTATGCCCATTGGGATTCCGGGGCCCATGGTGGACATGTATTGCTTCATCTGCCCAGCACACCACCTTATGGGAACTGGCCCCAACTCACTCTGCTCCCTTTGGGTTGGGTCCCTCTCTGCCCACTACAGGCCTGAGTAAGTCATCACACCTGCCACACTCAGGGAAAAGCCCCCTCTTTCCTCCAGGACCAGTCGGATGGGGAGAGGTAAGCTGGCCGCAGCGCCAGCCTTCCTCGAAATTACAGGGGGAAACCTGCCTAAGAATGAAACTGCCAAGCCAGCTGCAATGGCCCACATCTGTAACCCCAGTACTTGGGAGGCTGAGGCTGGAGGATCGCAGGTCCGAGGTATGTGATAACTTTGTGAAACCCTGTTTCAAAATAAGGAATAAAATAGGGCTGGAGATGTAGCTCAGAGGTAGGACACCCCTGGTTCAGCCAGGCATGGTGGCGCATGCTTATAATCCCAGTAGTTGGGAGGCTGAGACAGGAGGATCGCAGGTTTGAGGACAGCCTCAGCAAATAGTGAGACTTTCATCAACCTAGCGAGACTCTATTTCAACATAAAAATAAAATAGGGTCGCCAGTCATGGTGGCACACACTTACAATCCCAGTACTTCAGAGGCTAAGATAGGAGGATCGCAGGTTCGAGGACAGCCTCAGCAAGTAGTGAGACTCTCATCAACCTAGTGAGACCCTGTTTCCAAATAAGAAATAAAAAAATCAGGCTGGAGGTGTAGCTCGAAGGTAGAATGCCTCTGAGTTCAATCGCTAGTACCACAATAAATAAATAAGTAAATAAATAAATAAATAAAAATAGGGTTAGGAATATAGTTCAGAGGTAGAATGCACCTAGATTCAATCCCAAGTGTCACAAAAGACAAACAAAAAGCAAAACAACAACAACAGAAAGAAAAAAAAAATCCTGGTTTAATCCCCAGTAACACACACACACACACACACACACCAAAATTGCCAGAGGAAAGGAACCTGGACATGGACAGCGCCATTAGAACAGCTGGAGCCAACCATGCCTGAATCTAAACTATCTCTAGACTTCGCAGTGACCTGACCCCACACATTCCCCTTCCTGCTTAAGCCCGCTTGTATTTGGTTCCTGTCATCTGCAACCAAAGGAGACCTGGCTGACACAGGTAGAGTCTATGGAGCGGTCCCTCCACCCTCCCCCTCGGAGGGAGGCAGGGCAGGTGTTGGTGTCCTACTCAGTGATGAGGAAGGCGTGCTCTGAGAAGGTCAGCAGTGCCCCCAAGACATCTCAGCACGGGCCGTCAGCCCAGCTCACCTCAGTGACCATCAGGAGCCCTAACAGGTAGCAGGCCACGGAGATGGCCAGGATGAGCAGCTCCCGCCGCCGGCCCTTCCGGAGCTGCCTGGGGAACATGTCCAGGGAGGCCGTCACCAGACACTCCATGCAGACGAACTGTGGACCAGAGGGAGCGGGGTGAGGGGCTGCAGCGGGCACTGCCCTCTGCCTCCTTCGCCCCCACTGACACATGGGGTGCAAAGAGGGCACAGAGGGGATCCTGGCGAGGCCAGCCCTGCCCTCGGCCACAACTCTGAGGCCAGGGGTCCCAGCAGGGCTGAAGGGGGAGACCTGCGCTGTCCCTGAGGCCAGGGACTCGGGCTGGGCAGCCGTAATGCATAAGTTGGGGTGCCAGGAGGGCCACTTGGGGAGCATCCTGGGGGGAAGGGTCAAGCCTTAAGAACGAAACAGAGGGTCTCAAGGCCCAGGGCCACCCAGCCCACCCCAGACAAGTGCCCAGAACCCCAGAAGGGGCGTCAGCTTCATGGCCAGGGGAAAGGGCATGCCAAGACCAGCTAAAGATGGAAGAGGGTCTCCCGGCAGGGCCGGGCAGGGGTCGTACCTGGCTGTCCAGCCCTAGGAATATGAGCATGATGAAGAAGAGGCAGGACCACAGCGGGGACAGAGGCATCATCGTCACAGCCTTG
This sequence comes from Graphiurus murinus, assembly GCA_004027655.1. Taxonomy (NCBI): domain Eukaryota; kingdom Metazoa; phylum Chordata; class Mammalia; order Rodentia; family Gliridae; genus Graphiurus; species Graphiurus murinus. Next base: position 71,503 of record PVLC010002265.1, on the reverse strand, counting down.
GGGAAGGCAATGAAGGCCAGCCCAGGACCTGTCAGCACATGGCGGGACTGGATGAGCCATGGCTGCCCGGCCCCAGCACTGCGGCAGCGTCTCTGCACATATGTGTGCATGCGTGTGTGCATGTGTGTGTGCATGCACATGTGTGACACACGCAGCTGGCTAGAGAGGGCGAGGGGAGTCTGTCCATCATTCTGCTCTTCCCCAGGGAGTAAGCAAGCCTTGTGCACGCGTGCACGGGGTCAGCCCATCTGCCCCTCTATCCTCCTGGCCCTCCATTCTCCCACGGTTCTGGTGTCAAGTACTGGGCCCCAGAGCTAAAAGACTCACGCCACCTGGCTACCAGGGCTCCTGCCTCTCTGCAGGCCGGGTCTGTGCTGTCTGACCCTCCTTCCCCTCGGGTCCCAGGCAGCACCCTGGCGCATACCTGACTCGGCCACTTCAGAAATGGGCACCCCCTGCTCTTGGGACATGAAGCCCAGGATGGAGAAGACGACGAAGCCGGCCACAAAGCTGGTGGCGCTGTTCAGGAAGCAGAGGGCGATGGAGTCCCTGTGAAATAGACGAAGGCCAACAGAGATGGGAAGGAAAAGAGGAAGAGAGCACAAACGGGACCAGGGAAGGAGCGAGCCAAAGACAGAAGAGGGTAAAGAGAGAGAAGAGGATGGCAGAGAAGAGCAGCGGAGGGAGAGCGGGAAAGAGAAGCACAAAGGCAGAGAAAAACAAAGATCAGGTGGTGGAGGAAGAGAGGGAAGTGGGAGAGGTGGTGGGGAGACAGACAGTTAGTCTGACAAAGGAACTCAGCGCTCCCGAGCCCAGCATAGCATGGCGGCAGGTCTCATTCCAGGGCGTAACCCAGACCCCGACCCAGCCGGGTCCGCTGCGCCCACCAGCCAGTTCTCACTTGTAGCAGTTGTTGTTATATTTATTGTAGCTGCCCAGAGCCGTGAGGCAGCCCTGACAGATGGCGAAGGAGAAGAAGATCTGGGTGCCTGCGTCCATCCACACCTGCAAGACATCCCAAGAATGTGGTGGTGAGGGGCAGTGGTCAGGGCGGGGCCGTCCGCACGACAGAGCTAAGAGTCGCCGCTCTCCTTGGCTCTATGAGTGCATATATGTTGTGCCTTAGGCAGCTGCGACCTGAGCAGAGAGGCCACTTCATAAAAATATAAAGAAAACCACCAGGGTTTTATGGGGAGGGGTGCAGAAATGTACCCAGAGAAGCCCTATAGGAGGAAACATATACAGCCAATAAACATGTGGGAAATGTCCAGCCTTGCCCATAGTAAAAGAAAAATAAATTAATTAAAAGTAAAAAATGATACTGTTTGGGCCTATCAAGCCACCGAAGACTAAAATAAATACTAATCAAACTGGGCATGGTGGCACACACCTGTAATCCCAGAACTTGGGAGGCTGAGACAGGAAGATCACAGTTCAAGGCCAGCCTTAACAACTTAGTGAGACCCTCAGCAACTTAGCAAGACCCTGTTTCAAAATAAAAAAGGACTGGAGATGTTACTTGGAGGTAGAATGCCTCTGGGTTCAATCCCCAGTACCAGAAATAAAAAATAAAATAAATATCTGATAAATCTCACAAAGACCCGACGGGAAAAAAAACGGTATCCTCAAACACTGGGGGTGGAAGTGTAGACTGCTCTAACGCCAGTTCAGTCAGCCCTCTATGTCCAGGGTTCCTCATCCACCGGTTCTATCAACTGCAGGTTGAAAATAATCAGGGAAAAAAATGCATTTCTACTAAACATGAATAGACTCTTTCCTTGTCATTGTTCTATAAATAACACAGAATAACAACTATTCATAGAACATTTGTGTTGTAATTAGGTATTGTAAACCATCTAGAGATGAGTTCAAGTATACAGGAGAATTGTGTAGGTTATATGCCAGCACTATGCCGTTTTATGTAAGGGACTTGAGAATCCACAGAATGTGGTATCCACGAGGGCCCTAGAACCCATCCCCAGCGGACACTGAAGGACAGCTGTATGTTTAAAAATAGCTCTCCCCTAAACATCCTCGGCCAGGTGTGAGCTCGCGAGTGCTGGGAGACTGCTCTGTTTTGTCCACTGCCCTATCCCTGGCACTAGAACAGTACCTGGTACTTAATGGGTCTTCAGTACATTTTTGTTGAATTAAATGAATGAATTTTCAATGGAGGATGGATTATACAGGTGTCAAAAATGACACAGATAATTGAATAGCATGGAAAAGACATGTAATATAACTTAAGTGAAAAAGAGATCTAGGTCTCTGTACATATAATTATCTCAATTTTGTTAACATACACACACACACCACCTAGGAAAAAAGCTTGGAAGGAAATATACTAAGATGCTAATAGATCAAGAGTACAAGTAATAACCGATGCTGGTGAGGATGTGGAAGAAAGGAAGTCTTATACACCGTTGGCAGGATTGCACATTAGTACAACCACTGCCAAGATCAGTACGAACGAAACCACCATAGGATCCAGCTATCCCACTCCTCAGTATCTTTCCAAAAGAACCAAGGTCAGAAATGCACAAGAGACAAGTTATGGAACCAACCTAGGCATCTGTCAGCCGATGAGCGGATAAAGAAAACATGCTCGATACACACAATAGGGTTTTACTCAACCATGAAGAACAAAATCATGTCATCTGCAGGAAAACGGATGGAACTAGAGAACATCGTGCTGAGATCAGCCAGACTCAGAAAACCAAGGGCCCTATGTGTTCTCATATGGGAAAGCTAGAAAGAAAAAGGGAAAGAAACGGAGAGACCAGGAGAACCGTGGAAGGGGACCAGGGGAAGGAAAGGGGGTTCGGGGAAGAAAACAGACCAAATAATGTTCTGTGTATACATGAATGTATCATTACGGATCTCACAATCACGCACAATTGCAATGCACCAATAAAAATATTTTTATAAATGCCAACCAAGATTCTATCTGAATGGTGGCACTCCAAGAGACTTCAGCTATTTTTCGGTTTTCTTCCACATTATCTAATTTTTCTCCAGTGAGCGTCTATCTCTTTTCAACCAAAGGAAATGCTACAGAAGTCTGTCAAGAGAACACCCTGGGTGGGTGGGAGGCCTCTGGGTAGATGGTCCCCGCACCCCGAGGTGCCCACCTGGGGATCCTTGAGACGGAGCAAGTCTGGCCTCAGGTAGTAGATGATGCCCTCGTAGGCTCCAGGAAGGGTGACACCTCGGACCAGTAGGATGATCAGGACCAGGTAGGGGAACGTGGCCGTGAAGTAAACAACCTGGAGGGGAAGAAGCATGCCGAGGTCACTTCTGGTGGGGACATGGCATCTGGGAGGAGACAAGGAGTCGCCAGGGTCCCCACAGGCAGTGCCAGTCACACAGAGCTTCTGCCAGGTCCCAGCCTCATGGAAACAGAGGAGGGTGAGCGCAGGAAACTTTCCACACCTCCTTTCCACATTCCAGCGGGTCTTACTCCCCAGCCCAGTGTGAGATACACATCAGCAGGGTGGGGGAGGAGGGGTGAGGACAAGAGAGGGCTGGAGGGGGGCAAATTTCCAGCCCACGGTCCTTCAAAGACTATCCTAAAATCCAGCATCTGGTCTGCTTGATCCCTGATCCTGGCTGCTCTCCCCGGGGTAGGGGCCAGATGCACGCAGGATCTGCGGGGAGACTCAAGAATGTGTTTTTCCAGCCCTATGGTTGGGGGAGCAGCAGGGATCTGAGCGCAGGGGTCCTGGAGACCCACAAAGGGCTCCACTCTGTCCCTGACCTCTCTCAGCTCCTAACCTAGGTGGCCTTATCTCTGTGGTTCTTAATCAGTAGTACTGCTGCTAGTTTTTTTTTGTTTGTTTGTTTGTTTGTTTGTTTGTTTTTTAACAACAATCCAGAGGAGAGACAAACTAAATGCAGGGCTGATCAGAACAGTCAGTCCCCTGCCCATTCCTGGCTTTAAAAAATATGAAGCAAGCCGGGTGTGGTGGAGCACACTTGTAATCCCAGCATTTGGGAGGCTGAGACCGGAGGATCCGGGTTCGAGGCCAGCCTCAGCTACTTAGTGAGGCACTCTGCAACTTAGTGAGACTCGGTTTCAAAATAAAGAATAAAAAATAGGGCTGGGGGTGTAGCTTGGAGGTAGAATGCCCCTGAATTCAATCCCCAGTACCGAAAAAAAAAAAAAAAAAATATATATATATATATATATATATATATATATATATATGAAGCAGAGCTGAGCACAGTGGCACACACCTGTATTCCTAGGATTTGGGAGGCTGAGACAGGAAGATCTCAGGTTCAAGGCCAGCCTCAGCAAGTTAGCAAAACCCTATATCAAAATGTAAAAAGGAACGAGCTACACCTCAGAAGTAGAATGTTCTTAAGTTCAAATTCTTATACCAAAAAAAGAAGCAGTGGTCTCAGGATCTCTGCAGTGGAAATGATGTTCAAACCTAAATCGTCTCTATAAAACAAATCCACTGCTGTCTGTACTTGGCTCTATCCCCTTCAGTGATTGGCAGGTCACTACCCCAAAGACGGCTGTTTGCAGCCTTGTGCTACCAATTGTCTTGCTATGACATGAAATACAACGAGCGAGTCATAAGGGTGTGCATGGTCCTAATTGTGCAATCTATACACATAATAAACACAGACACACCCACATACAGGCAGCAACATAGCAAAAGTCAGCAGGAATTTGCAGATCCAACCTGCCCTCATGCTGGCGGCTTGTACCGTGACTAGCTCCAACAGTGGGGGTTTTTATGGTTCTATTTTGCTCTGAATATTATTTACATAAACAGATCTTTAGAGTCTGTTGAAAAAGAAAGTTATTCCTTGTGTTGAGCTAAACTCTGCTTCCTACGATCGATCCCCCTCTTCTCACCAACATCTCTGCTAAGCTCTTCTTCCCTTCAGTCCTCCAGTACCTCCCCTCAAGTGTCCCCGTGGACTTCAGGGCCCACCGAGGGCTCCAGGACACCTCACCTTGCCTGTGGACTTGACTCCCTTCCAGATGCAGAAGTAGCAGATGACCCAGGCGAGCAGGAGACACAGGGCCAGCTCCCAGCGCAGGGCCCCCAGGTCATGGATGCCTGAGGTGAGGCCCAGCACCCGTCTCCTAAGGGATTGGGAAATAATTAAAAACCAGGTGAAAAGCTAAGGTGCCTGTGGCCAAGTCTCCTGCTTCTTAGAGCCAAGCCCACAGGTCTCCTACCCCAGGGCCTCCTCCACCCCAGCCCTTGGTCCCCTGCTCATTTCCACCTGTGTCTGAATGGCTGTTAGAAGACCAAATCACCATAATCCCATAGGATCTGTGTCTTTCTTACTCATGCAGATAAAGAGAGAGCAGGCAGGTGGTGAGGAGTGTGTGGACGAGGGCATGGGGCAGAGACACCTACAGGGTGGGGAGGTCAGCACAGCAGAATACGGCATCCCAGGGGGCTGGACGTGCATCAGGCTCTAAAGACGTATATGGGTGTGTGGCACAAGCAAGAGCTTTAGGGAGTTATGGGCGTGCATGAGAGAGGGTGTGGGCAGACAGGTAAGAGTGTTGGTGCATCCGTGTGCGGTGAGGATGGTGTGAGGGTGTAGCCAGGCCCCTGAGAGACTGCAGGTGGAGGTGGGAGTGTGCGTAGTCATGTGGAAGGGTGGATGTGTATGAGGGGCTCACCCCTTTCTGTGGCATAAATGCTCTCACTAGCGGGGCTCAGTGGTGCACACTTAAAATCCCATGCTTGGGAGGCTGAGACAGGAGGATCACAGGCTCGAGGCCAGCCTCAGCAACTTAGCCAGACCCTTGGCAACTTATCAAGACCCTGTTTCAAAATAAAAAATAAAAGCCAGGCATGGCGATGCATGCCTGTAATCCCAGTACTTGGAAGACTGAGACAGGAGGATCGAAGGTTTGAAATCAGCCTCAGCTACTTAGTGAGGCCCTCTGCAAGTTACTGAGACCCTGTTCAAAATAAATATAAAAAATAAAATAGGGCCAGGGGTGTAACTCAGAGGTAGAAAACCCTGGGTTCAAACACCAGTACCAAAAATTAATTAATTAAAAAGGCTAGGGGTGTAGCTCATAGGTAGGGTGCCCCTGGGTTCAATCCTCGGTACCCCAAAAAGTTTTTTTTTTTTAATTTAAAAAATACTACCTCCTAAGCTGGGCGTGGTGGCGCACGATGATAATCCCAGTACTCGGAAGGCTGAGACTGGAGGATCCAGGTTCGCGGCCAGCCTCAGCTACCTAGTGAGGCACTCTGCAACTTAGTGAGACCCTGTTTCAAAATAAAGAATAAAAAATGGGGCTGGGAGTGTAGCTCAGAGGAGAATACCCCTGGGTTCAATCCCCAGTACTGCAAAAATAAAATAAAATAAAATGCTACCTCCTTAGTCGATGTCAGGCTGTGTGGTGTGTCACTAAGGAGCAGGTCGGGAGGGGTGCCGGTCAGCTCTCCAGAGGTGCTGGAGGCTGTTTGCAGCATGCCACTGGACATGTGTCCACTGCTGTGGGCATGTGGGAGCGGGGTAGATGTGAGAGTACAGGTGGCCATTCGTGAGGATCTAAGTAGACACAGATGGAATGCTGGTCTGCGTGCATACAAGGGTTCAGGGTAAATGTGAGGAATTACATAGACATGCGAGTGGGGACGTGCGACTGTTCCCTCGTCCCTCAGTGCTGTAGGGCTGGCGGGTAGGCGATGGGTGAGTGCTAAGGAGCATGCGCACTGAGTTAAACTTGCACCAAGTTTGCACCCCGGCTATTCAAACTTGCACAGCACAGACATCAGACTCTGCTCAGTGTCCCTGGTATGGAGGGCCCAGGCACCTACTCCCAGAATTCCAAGACAGGTGAGGTGAAGTTCTCAGAGAGGGTCCCTGCACTGGCTCCAGAGCGATTCAGAAAGTCCACACAATGCTCTGTTGGGTACAAGGTGGGTGTGTATCAGAGTGGGCTGCTCAGAAGGTTCATGGGACCAGCTTCTCCTCCCCAGGTGACCTGAGTGCACCGCTCTGGTTCCCAGAGAATCTGGCCGCTCATCTGATCTGGACACCCTGCCGGCCTCCGACACAACCTAGAATGCAGACGCCTGCAACCCACGTGGTCGGCTTGCGTGGACAGCACACGCTGACCGGCCACCTCTGTCACCCCGTCCCTCCATCCCACACACAAGGACCCAGTCCCTGTGCTGCTCTTCCTGGTGTGGAATCCTGCTTGGGGGGGGGGGGTTTCGCCGTCACTTCCCCCTCCCTGTGCCACGCAGTGTCTGTGCTATCCTTTCTCCCACCATGCTTGGTCCTTGTTCTAATTTGCCTATTTCTACCACTCCATGATAAACTCAGCAAAGGCTGGGTCTAGCCTTGGCTCAATAATATCTGGCTCATTATAGATACCCAGTAAAAATATTTGTGAAATGAATGAATGAGTGGTGGTAACTCCTTGCAGTCATATAACACAGTCCCACTGGGATCCCACGTCCACACTGGGCTCTCCCCGCGCCTGGTCTAAGGGCCAGCCAGAAGAACGGGCGCAGGAGCCCTCGAGGCTTGGCCGGTGACAATTTCTGCCATGTGCTCGGTCATTATCTGGCCGTCAGCAGCATCCAGGGCTGAAGCGATGTCTACCTGTGTTCCAGGCGTTGGTGCAGGTGGTCCAGGGCAGCTCAGAGGTAAAGGAGCTGAACAGGTAGAAGAGGGCCCAGGCGAGTATGATGACGTAGTAGATGTTCAAATAGGACTCGATGACCACAGAAGCCAGACCAATGCCTTCCAGAGAGGAGAACCCGAGAGAGCGATGTTAGCCGGAAAGTCACACCCACGCTGCCAGCTGTAGCTGTAAGGGTCTTGGGTGCTATGCAAAGAGAACTACTGGGGTGTATTCACTGGCATGAGAAACCATTCACAGCGTGTGTGCCTGTGGTGCTGGAGATCGAACCCAGGGGCGGTCTATCTCTGAGCTATGCCCTCAGCACTATTTATCTTTGAAACAAGGTTGCTAAGTTGCTGAGGCTGTCCTTGAATATGCAATCCTCCTGTCTTGGCCTCCAGAGTCCTAAGATTACAGGCGTGCACCACTGCACTGGGCTCATAGCATTTTTTTCTAAGAAAGGCAGATTACAAATCACTATCCTATGCATTCTCTCCCATTTCATAATACATATTTGAGGATTTTTTTTTTTTCTCATGAGAAAAACTCTGGAAAGATCTTCCAAAAGTTAGTAAGTAGGTTGTAAGTGACAGGATCACTTTTTTAAAGTTTTTTTTTTTTTTTTCCTTTCTGTATTTCCTATTTCTTGGTCTCAATTGTATACTAGTTGTAAAATAAGAAAGGGCAGGAAGAATAAAGAAGTAAGAAAGAGAAATAGTATGAATCCATCTCAGGTTTAAAAAAAAAAAAAAAAAAAAGCAAGAAAGCAGCCTGGAAGAGAGAAGTGGTCCCGGTGTCCTGAGCCTGACCCCTGTCCGGGGGCTAACTCAGCATAGAGACCTCGCTGCCAGAGGTGGGGACCACAGCGACTATTTAAACGCTCATCACAATGGCGCTCAGGTTCGTGAGGGACACTGGGTCTCCCATGGGTGGAAATGTGCGCTACAAAAGCGGAATCTTTTTACAATCATTTCAAAAGTATCATGTCACCTGGAGGTGTGAAGGGCAGCCCCAGAGGGGCGAGTGATGGGGGATTCCCCAGGCCATTTGTACTGAGTTCTGGAGAACAAAGCTATATCAGAGTTGATGGTGTGTGTGTGTGTGTGTGTGTGTGTGTGTGTGTGTGTGTGTGTGTTACTGGGAATTGAACCCAGGGGGCATTCTACCTCTGAGTCACACCCCCAGCCCTATTTTATTTTATTTTTTGAAACAGGGCCTCACTAAGTTGCTGAGACTAGGATTGATCCTGAGATCCTCCTGTCTCAGCCTCCCAAGTACTAAGATTACAGGCGTGTGCCACCAAGCCCAGCTTGGCCAACTCCACTGGTAGGATCTGCCTGGTAAACACTGGGGCGCGTGATGGGAGAGGCTGGGCTTGGGAGGCGATTCTGATGGCAGGGGCTAGAAGAGGAGGCAGGAAGGCCAGAGCTTGTGAGGACTGAGGAGGGAGGCGGGGGCACACAGGGTGTTGTCTATCTGTCCAGGGCCCTGGGTTGGTCCCCACCCACCTACAGCAGCCACACCTGCAGCCCTTCTCCCTGGCGCCCAGGCCTTGGGGAGCTCTGAGCTAGTGCGTGCCATGGCACCTGACCCTTTTTCATTTATTTATTTATTTATTTATTGTTTTGTTTTAGAAGGCAGCTATGCTATGCTCACCACTATACCACCAGTGGTTTGCTTTTTGTTTTGGGGTTTTTTTTTGTTTTTGAAATAGGGTCTTGCTAAGTTGATGAAGCTGGCCTCAAAACCTGAGACTCTCTTGTCTCAGCCTCCCAAGTACTGGCATTACAGGTGTGCACCACCATGGCAGCCTTGGCATTTGTTTTTCCTGACTTGTACCCTCCTCCCCAGCTTTATGAGCTCTGGGCCCCACACGGCCTAACTCAGCACTTAGCACAGGGTACCTTAAGGAGGGAAGGATAGAAAGGATGGGGGAAGGATACCGGCGAGAGGAGAGGGCGTCCCTCGGGTGGAGAGGGAGAGGGAGGCACTTACCCTGCAAGAGGGGGCAGATCTTCCTCCAGGCGGTGACGCTCCCTTGGCTGGTGTACTGGCCCAGTGCCACCTCCAAGAAGAACACAGGGATGCCGCAGCTGAAGAAGAAGATCAAGTAGGGGACGAAGAAGGCTCCTGTGGAGGCGAGGAGGAGAGGCAGGACTGAGCCACCTGGCTCTCTTCACTCCCAGTTCCCTCCCAGAGGCCTGCCGGGCACGGGCACCGGCACCTTCATCCTTAGCCTCCCTCCTCACCCAGGGCGGCCTGGGCTTTTCCTCATGCTATTGGGAGTCTTGGGCAGAAGTGCTCGGATCTGACCCTGTGTGAGACGGGCAAGACCTTTGAAGGAACAGGAGTGAATCTTCAGGCGGAACGCCTGATATATGTACTATTTGTTTTCTTCATGTGCCTTATGAACCTAGTCAGTGTATCATTTTTTAGGGAAAAAAATTGTTCTGTAAAATTTTATATGCTTGTTAAATTATCAAGTTTGGTACATATTTTCCCACTAATAAGTTTTGGAAGCTTTCCCCCATCAGGCTCTGGTCCGCAGGAGGCTCCCAGCAGAGAAGGGCATCAGTGATCAGGCGCTGACCTACAGGTGCCAGGGGGAGGCCAGGCCTACCAGACACCCAGCAAATTACAGGACGGAATCCAAGACAAGCCTAAGCCCAGGGTGCTGCTTTGGTAGAAGTCACCAAGGCACTGGTCCCACTCAGAGGCCAGGAGGTTCTTGTTCGTCCGTCAGGCCCTTTGGTGCTTCACGAGCATCAAAATTCTCACAACACAAAACAACCTCCCATGGGCAGATACTATCGTTATCCCCTTTTATAGATGAGAAAACCGAGGCTGGGTTAAAGATGCAAAAACTAAGTGCAAATGAGGAAACGGAAGCACCAACTCGGGCAGTCTGACCCAGAGGCTGCGATCTTAACCAGGGCGTCACGAAGCCTCCAAAGTAACCCTCCGTGTCGTGTACAGAAAATAAAGTACAAAGGGAGAGAGAGGAAAGAGCTTTGTATATCCTTCCAGGTTTCTTATAAGTGCACACACATGTATTTTACCTTTGCAAAAATGAGAACCCACTGTATATTATTTGATAACTATTTTTGAAATTTATATCATGAACCTCTTCATGTTTTTTTCTGTGGTACTTGGGATTGAACCCAGGGGCATTCTACCTCTGAGCTACACCCCCAGCCCTATTTTTTATTCTTTACTTTGAAACAGGGGCTCACTAAGTTGCGGAGGGCCTCACTAAGTAGCTGAGGCTGGCTGAGAACCTGAGATCCTCCTGTCTCAGCCTCCCAAGTACTGGGATTACAATCGTGCGCCACCATGCCTGGCTGAACCTCTTCATATTAATAAATACACACATCTCTATCTTTGTGTTATTGGCTACATAGTATTCCATTTCATGGAATCCTGATGTATTTAAGTACCTTACTGCTGGACTTCCCCATTGTTTCCTTACCAACGCTGCCACAGTGAAGGCCATTTTCCACATCCTTGTTCACTAGTCTAATTTTCTCCTTAGCATAAATTTCCAATAGAGGAATTGCTGAGTCCAGTGATACACAATTTTTGTTTTGCACTTGTGTGTGTATGAGTGTGTGTTAAAAATATATATAACATGAACCATCTTAAGTGCACAGTTCCGTGGTATTAAGTACGTTCACATTGTTGCTCAACTATGGCCACCATCCAACTCCAGAACTTTTTCATTCATCTCCCCAAACTGAAACTCCGTGCATGTTAATCTCCACGCTCCTCCCCTTCCCAGCCCCTGGTAACCACACTCCTGCTTTCTGTTTCTATGAATTTGCTTATTCAGGATACCTCATGTAAGCGGAGTCATAAAGCATTTATCTGTTTGTGTCTGGCTTATTTCACTTAACATATTTTCAAGACTCATCCATGTCATAGCATTTATCAGAATTTTCTTCTTTATCAAGGCTGAATAATGTGCCCTTGTTTATATATACTACACTTTGCTAATCCACTTATCCAGTGAATGGACATTTGGGTTCTTTCCAGCTCTGGGACATGCACACTTTTTAAAGGTTTTTTGCATATTCCAATTGCCCTCCACAACTCTTATACTTGCATCCCCTACAGCAATGTGTGAGAGTAAAGAAGAAGAATTTGTGTCCTCTGGACCCTCCCTGGGGAGCCACAGCCAGCCCCTAACTTTCCACTGAGCCCAAATCCTGTTAACCTGTTTCTGCCTTTCCCACCCCAGTGATACTAGAGCACTGGCTCAGGTTTGAGTCCCCAGGATGATGGCCGGGGCTCGGCTGAAGGATGGTGTTCAGGAGCAGGGGCTCGGCTGAAGGATGGTGTTCAGGAGAAGGGACGTAGCTTGGGGACTGCCCCCGGGGCACTTTACATGAGGTCTCTGGTGCAAGTCACCTATGAGTCCCTTCTCCCCAGCTGATAAAGGAAGTGGCTTCAGTTCTGACCTTAGAATGTGTACTTTCACCCCACAGAAGATGGGGGGGCCCCAGCCAGGTGTGGTGGCACATGCCTGTAATCCCGGTACTTAGGAGGCTGAGACAGGAGGACCACAGGTTTGAGGCTAGTATGTGATAACTTATCGAGACCCTGTTTCAAAATTTAAAAAAAAAAAATTAAAAGGGCTGGGGGTGTAGCTCAGAAGTAAAATGTCCCTGGGTTCAATCCCTAGTACAAAAAAAAAGAAAGAAAGAAGAAAAGGAAGGAAGGAAAGAAGGAAGGAAGGAAGGAAGAAAGGAAGGAAGGAAGGAAAGAAAGAAAGAAGGAAAGAAAGAAAGAAAGAAAGAAAGAAAGAAAGAAAGAAAGAAAGAAAGAAAGAAAGAAAGAGGATGAGGATCAAGAGAGGCCTGGACCTGGGCCTCTCTCAGGCTAGGTTCACCAGCTCTGGTTCTTTGGGGGGGTCAGGGGAAGGTTGGTTCTGGATTGAGCATAGGGGCCTCCTCTGTCTTTGACTTTCTCCCTGAGTTTCAAGCATACTAGCTCCGCAAACACCTCAAATGAGGTAAACCTTAAGAGGTTAACATATGGTCTCCAACCTTCTTGGTGTCCGCCCAGGATACAAACACGAGAGTGCAATGCTGTCCAGCCTACAGACCGGTGACCTGAAGTTGTGGCTAGATTAAGATCTCTCTCCTTCTGCTCTATGTTATGTCTTACTATCCCTGACAAGCGCTCTTTCCTGAACCACTGACAATGTCAATAACCAGAACACCAGTACTTGGGAGGCTGAAACAGGAGGATTGAAGGTTCAAGGCCAGCCTTAGCAACTTAGTAAAAGCTAGAGGTGTAGCTCAGAGGCAGAATACCCCTAGGTTCAATCTCTAGTACCAAAAAAAAAAAAAAAAAACCAATAATGATAATAATAACAATAATGAGGATATCATAAATTTCTCTTTTAGGGGAAAGCGTTTCTTAAGAATGATCTGGTTTAATGGCTCCTCTCTTTTTCATAACCAAAGGCCATGTTAGACCAATAACCATATTATTTTTCAATTCTTTTGAAAGATTTTTCTCTACAGAACTGTTTATTAACTAATAATAAATGAATTTTCCTACACATGTTAATAAAACCCACATTTCACTGACAATTGGGGATTACGGTCAGCCTGAGAGACGCCCTATTACCACAGTGAGTTAGTACAACTACAGCCCAGAGCAAAAATACTGACATTCGGGTTAGTCTGTGGCAGTCAAATATGGTTTTTATTAACATGTGTAGGAAAATTAATTATAAATAGCGTTTAGAAGGATTTTCTGAACTATGGTTGTCTCTAAATGTGTTTTTTTTTAAATACCTGCCTAGATTCTTTTATTTTTTATTTATTTATTTATTTATTTATTTAGTTAGTTAGTTAGTTAGTTAGTTAGTTAGTTATGTGTGTATGTGCACTGGGGCATTCTACCTCTGAGCTACACCACCAGACCTATTTTATTTTTTATTTTGGTCTCACTAAGTTGCAGAGGGCCTCGCTAAGTTGTTGAGGCTGGCCACTAACCTGTGATCCTCCTGTCTCAGCCTCCCAAGTACTGGAATTACAGACATGCACAACAACACCCAGCTTGTCTGGAATATTTCTGATGTTTGTAACAAACTTACATCACTTCTACAAGGAAAAATAAAAATAATTTGATGAGGCAAAAATGAATCAGACCAATGACAAAGAACTAAATAATGAAGGGTTCCATTTATACGAAATATTCCAAATAGATCAATGCATAGAAATGGATAGCAGGGAGCCGGGCGTGGTGGCGCATGCTTGTAATCCCAGCATTCGGGAGGCTGAAACCGGAGGATCCGGGTTCGCGGCCAGCCTCAGCTACCTAGTGAGGCACTCCGCAACTTAGTGAGACCCGGTTTCAAAATAAATAATAAAAAATAGGGCTGGGGGTGTAGCTCGGAGGTAGAATGCTCCTGAGTTCAATCCCCTGTACCGCAAAAAAAAAAAAAAAAAAAAAAAGAAATGGATAGCAGATCCGTGGTTTGCAAGGGCTGGAGGGGAGAGAGGAAATGGGGAATAATTATGGTAGCACTGGTTTCTTTTTAGGATGATGAAAATGTTCTCAAATTGTGGTGAAGTTTTCACAATTCTGTGAATATACTAAAAAACACTTAAAAAATTAACATGGCCCTTCCCTACTATGACCTTGCTAATTTTTACTACCAGTGCTGAAGAATAATAAGATTATGTTTCTTTCCTTTGGGAAAAAAAAAATCATAGAAGAGCTATCCTTTCTCCAATCAAAATTCTCCAGCAGCCGGGCGTGGTGGCGCACGCTTGTAATCCCAGCATTCGGGAGGCTGAGACCAGAGGATCCGGGTTCGCGGCCAGCCTCAGCTACCTAGTGAGGCACTCCGCAACTTAGTGAGACCTGGTTTCAAAATAAAGAATAAAAAATAGGGCTGGGGATGTAGCTTGGAGGTAGAATGCCCCTGGGTTCAATCCCTAGTGCCGCAAAAAAAAAAAAAAAAAAAAAAAAAAAATTCTCCAGCAGCTCCTATTACTCAGAGCAAAGCCTGCCAGATCTGACCCTGTTGCCTCTCTGAGCTCACCCCGTATCATTTTCTTCTCTCTGCTTCACACTGCCTCTGCTCTGTTTCTTAAATAGGTGAACTTGCATGTTCACCCCAGGACCTTTGCACTTGCTGGTACCTGTCAGAAATACTCGTCACCCATATCCATTCATAAGGCACCACCCTTTACCCCCTTCAACGTTTGCTCAAATGTCACCTTCTCATAACATGGGTTACCCCATGTTATGTTTCAAACTCCTCTCGACACCAAGACCCAGCATCCCCTCTCCTTCCTCCCCTCCTCTCCTTCTCCACCAACACCATAGACAGTCACTTTCTTTTCTCACCTGCCACCTGCCGCCCTGGGTCAGAACAGAGCACACAGAATAGGTTCTGCTTTGTATCCCGAGCAGTGCTTGGTATGTGATAGGCCTTCCGTAATATTGAATGAGTGAATCCCGTTAGCCTCTGACATCTGCATAGATTGGTGGATTTGCTTCTTCAAAGCCCAGATTCCCAAGTCAACCATTTAAAGTCCCTGGAGGCCTGTGACGTGCCATCCCCATGCGCACAGGAGGACACGGAGGCTGGAGGTGAAGCCAGAGCTCACCCAAGCCCTCCTTCCATCTTCTTGCGCTGCCGGGAAGGAGGGCCCAGGAGGCACTGCCCAGCCATCAGGGTGCAGGTCTCCCCACCAAGCCTACTTCAAGGTCAACTCACCACCTCCATTTTTGTAGCAGAGATAGGGGAACCTCCAGACATTGCCCAGCCCAATGATCTCCCCGGCCACTGACAGCACAAACTCCATCTTGTTGGCCCATTGGCCCCGGTCCTTCACCTGGCCCTCGCCTTCCTGGGGCGTCTCTCCCTCCTCGGGGACCCAGGAGACCACAGGAAGCCCGTCCTCGTGGACCGACACTTTTCCATCCATAGCCGCAGCGCGGGTTGAGCAGGTGGCGGGAGAGGCGAGGCCTGGAGGAGGAGAAGCAGGCTGTGAATCCATCGCTGCGCCTGCCCGCCTCCCGCCGGCCTTTGCTAACCCTCTGGCGCCTCTACACCCGGCTCTCCCCCCAGGACTGAGCCAACCGGGAGCCGATCGTGGTTGGCCAAGATGAGAAGTGACTTGCCCGGGAGCAGAACTGAGATTAAACCCCAGGCCTGGGGCATTTTATTTCAAATCTCTTTTTTTGTTTTTGTTTTTTGTTGTTGTTGAATTTTTGGATTTTTGGTTGTTGTCGGGTTGTTTTGTTTTGTTTTGTTTTGTTTTTTTCCAGTACTTGAACCCAGAGCTATATCCCCAGTCCTTTTTATTTTTTATTTTGTGATAGGGTCTTACTAAGTTGCTGAGGCTAGCCTCGAGCCTGTAATCCTCCTGCCTCAGCCTCCCAAATAGCTGGGATCACAGGCGTGCGCCACCAAACCTGACCTATTTCAAGTTGCTTTTGATCTTTACAGCCAGTCACCATCGCGGCTGACCTGTCTGCCCAGATCCTCAGTGTCCAGCCGTGGCATTAGCTAGCCCCTGGCCTCCAGTCCAGGCCGGAAGGGATCAAAGGCTGCCAGGAGTGAAGGGGTGAAAGGGCAGGTGTATCCGAGGTGGCTGCCTGGTGCTCTCCTGGCCCGCGCCGTGCCAGGGCGATCAATCACCTGGGGGCAAACACGGGGCCACTGGCTTTGGCGTCTGATTGGAAGGGAGGCAGAAGGTGGGGCCTGGGCACAGGCCTGGTTGAGGGCTAGATTGGCACCAGGGGTGAGAAAAGGGCTTTGAGGCGACCCCACTCCTTGCCTCTCAGTGCATCTCTGTCCTAAGAGAAGTTGGGGGAGGGTCCTGCTGGTTAGAAGGGTCAGCAGAGCAGATGACCGAACACAAAGGACACCCAGCAGGAGCTGCCCGTCCTGGCGATCACAGCCCTCCCCTCCAAGGGAATGACATGGCCGCTCCTCTCCTCTGTCACTTGCCAGGAGATAAATCGCAGCAGTGACCGTGCATCTCAACCCATGTTTGCCTCCCCCCCCCCCAAGGACACCTCTACTCCTCTTCTTTCCAGCAAGTGCCAGGAAGTGGTGCCTGGGAGCACTGTGTCCCACGTCCCCGTCCATCCCAGTCCCCGAGCCACCCAGGAGGCGGTGCCCGGGAGCACTGCCCCACCTCCCCGAGCCTCCCAGGGGCCTTGCGGAATCGAGTGCTCCATGCTCCTCCCAGGCTCCGAGAAACACAGGGAGTCTTTTTTTTATTAAGGAAGAGCCTGTGTTTATTTGTTGGTCCTTTTAGCCCAGGCAACAGCCCAAACCCAAGTCAGTTAGAAAGGCGTGGGCAGGAGCCATCTGAGCTTATGGAAAATTTTGAAGGTGACTTGAAGGGTACAGGTTAACCCAGGAATGGGAAAGCGTGTCGGGGTGGAACTCCGGTATCGGGACCTCTTCAGAGGCTTCTGTGGCCGGCTGGGCCGGGGAGGAAGGGTGAGGAGAGTCTCCCAGTGGAAACCAAAGGCCTTGAGCCTCTGATACCAGGGAGAAAAGGGGTGTGGGGAGTGAGCTGAGGCTGAGTGACCAGACCGCTGGGGCTTTGAGAACCAGAGTTTAAGGTTAAAAGAACAGGGGAGCCTGACCCCATGGACAAGTTAGGGACTCCTAAACACAAACTTTTTTTCCTTTTTTTTGTACTAGAGGTTGAGCCCAGAGGCATTCTACCTCTCAGCTACATCTATCCCTATTTTATTTTTTATTTTGAAACAATATCTCACTAAGGGAGCTCGCTAAATTGCTGAGGCTGGTCTCTCACCTGTGATCCTTCTGTCTCACCCTCCCAAGTACTGGGATTACAGGCATGCACCACCACACCCGGCTCCAAACCCTTATTTTTAGGCAATGCCTAAACTCAAACCCAAACTAGTTCAGTAGCCATCGCTACTGAATTGTAATTGAGGCATCCTGAAGAATGGCCCCTGAATCACTATCAAACAAATGAATGAGTAACTGAATGAACTAGAAACCCTGAAGCAAAGCTCCAGGCCAGAGCCCTGAGTTCGAGTGGACTTGGCCAGTGACGATATCAACAGCAGGTTGGCATCTGAGTGAGCGCTGTGCTGAAAACACACACACCTCTATAGAAGACATTAACTCTCATCCTCATGCGTCTCTGAAGAAGCGATTACTATTAGCTCCGTTGTATGTCTGAAGAAGCAAAGCTCAGAGATGAGGGAACAGTACCGGGCGCCTGGCGCGTGCTCAGTAAAACTGTTTTGAAGGGTTCCTTAAACTTTTGAAGGATTCGTTAAACTTACCAAGAAAATAAGTGGTGGAGCTGGATCTTGCTGTGTGCCCTTGGGCAAATCACACCTCCCTCTCTGAGCCTGAAATCTTCCTGGAAGAGAGAATGACCCACGCTCAAGCTCAACTGGGTACTGGAAGAGTAGGAGGGAAAAAGGCTTTGCTGCTAAACCACAGCCTAGTCAGCTCAGGGCCAGCCCCAGTGCAGGGTCCCCAAAAGAGCCTTACTGTCCCCTCCTGGACCACAGACAGCTATTTCAAGATCCAAGTGTTCTCAAAATAAATACATGGGGGGGCGGGGAGTGACCTGGTGACGGAGGGAAGGAGTGACGAAATGCCGGAGAGAGAGAGGGGCAGGGAAGCAAATCCCAGGACCTAGTTCAAGCCCAGGATTCCATTGTACGGAGAATAAGGGAGGAGAGAAGAGAACAGGAGCGATGGACTGACACTAGCATGACGTATTCTTAAAAATAAATAAATAAATAAATAAATAGAGTACTGGGAGGAGCGTAACTTATGGGGAAGAATGAAAAACCGGAATGGTAAAGTGAAAGCAAGAGCAAGCGGAAAGGAAAGTTGGCCCCGAGCCATGGGAAGCCAAGGGGAAATGGGCTGAAATTGCAGCAATGGGGATTTAAGTTAGACTCTGGGAAGAAATATCCCAAAAGAAATTCGATACAAAAGCAAACTGTAGCCGGGCGTGGTGGCGCACGCTTGTAATCTCAGCATTTGGGAGGCTGAGACTGGAGGATCTGGGTTCGAGGCCAGCCTCAGCTACCTAGTGAGGCATTCCGCAACTTAGTGAGACCCGGTTTCAAAATAAAGAATAAGAAATAGGGCTGGGGGTGTAGCTCAGAGGTAGAATGCCCCTGAGTTCAATCCCCAGTACCAAAAAAAAAAAAAAAGAGCAACCTGTACAGGGCTGTCCTTTTGGGGTACGGCCCACCCGACCATGTCCTTCTACCTCAAGCCAGTGAATGGTTTGTTGTCTATAATCAAGATGACCTTTGGAGATCTCCCCTTCCCACCGGTGCACCCCAGCTCCGGTCCCTCTGCAGCCCCCCACATCTCTTCCCCTGGCTGCCCCCCTGCTTTGCTAACCTCGGGCAGAGGCTGGACTCCACCCTCCAGTGCCCTCCAGAAGCAAATACCAATGTGCACGCTGGGCTCTAGTCTTAGAAAGCCTAGAAAGTGCAAAGTTAATTCTGTTGTCAGAAGCTGGACATGTAGACAGGCGCCTGCCTGGCCGGCTCTAGGTTCTGCCTGGAGCCCAGCTCAGCCTCCTTCACGCCCCATCCAGCATGAGACTGGATTGGAACGCCCAGCCCCTGCTTCGGCCCACACCCACATACCAACACCCATTCCTACCCACACACTGGTGCCATGCCCGTCACGTCCCTTTGCACACGCATACCTGTGTGCATGGCACCAAAGCCTGGCTTGTCTGTAGTCCTTTCACATCCCGTGGGTGCTCGGCTCCACTGGTGGCCGCCACACCTTGGCCCTCGTCAGCACCCTCAGCCCCCACACCTCCCCCACAGAGCCAGAGCTTCCTCTGGGCGCTTCCCAGCTCCTATGGGGGGGGGGGAGGGCAGGAGCCCCTCGTCTGCAATTGCTAATGCATGGGCCTTCAGGAATGTCTGAGGTCCTCCTGCCCCCCTCCCTTCACACACCCCTAGTCAGATGACTCTGTGTGTGTGTGTGTGTGTGTGTGTGTGTGTGTGTGTGTGTGCCTGGGGATCGAACCCAGGGACAATCTACCTTCAAGCTACACTCCCAGCCCTATTTTATTTATTTGTTTTTTATTCTGGGAATTGAACCAGGGGCATTCTAACTCTGAGCTAAACTCCTAGCCCTATTTTATTCTTGTATTTTGAAACAGGGTCTCACTAAGTCGTTGAGGGCCCCCCTGAGTTGCAGAGGCTGCCCTTGAACCTCTGTCGACCTCCCAAGTACTAGGATCCCAGGTGTGCATCACCACATCTGGCTGACCCCCCCTCTTCCTCCACCCTCTGCTCCCCACAGGGGCCTCTCTTGCTGCTCCCCGACACCCCACTGCTGTGGACGTCAAGGGGATGCTCCAGTGGCAGGTGGCACCGCTGTCCTGCATTCCCCAATTCCCCCCCTGGCCTTGGGGGATTGCGTCGTGCCTCCCACCCACCCACACCTACCCGCACCCACGCAGTTCCAGAGGACTAGATGTCCACACCAACCCTCTGCTTCCTGCTCACCTCAGTGCCCTGCGGTCCCCTCAGCTCCACACGCCGTCCTCGGTCGGTCCCAGGGACCTGAAAGGGAAACGTCTTCCACCTTTACTCCTGTCCCTCCCAGCTTGGAATCCCATCCGAGACGTCCCAGGACTCCCAGACAGAAAGCTACTCTGTGTGTAAAGGGACAGAGAAATACCACAAGCAACAGGCAGACAGAGGCCAAAAGTCTATGAACCAGGATTACAACATCCAGCCTCAGGAAGTCAAGCCCTCTGCCCCTGCCCCACCCCCAGCCCCTCCCACTGCCCCCCCATCCTGATCTGTGCCCTCGCAGTGGCGCGGTGGCAGGGCGACCCTCTGGAGCCAGGTTGAGCCATTCCAGCACTCACACCCTGACCTCCCCTCCCCTCCGCTCCCTGCCCCTGCCCTGACCCCCACGAGTACATCTTCTTCCAGGGCAAGGCGTCTCTTACAGGAGCAGTGCACTTTGAGCCACCCACTGCCAGGCTAGAAACAGAGAGCTCCAGAGGGGAGCTGGCCTCCCGGACAGACGAGGGCACGGGAGGGGGGTGAATCACACGTTGGAGTTTTCCACCAAGTACCTGCCCTCTGTGGCTTCCAGACGAAGCTCTAGACCTTCGCAACCACTCACTACCTTCTCCTTGGGATTTTCCTAGAGAAAGCATCCAGAGCGTACCTACCTCAGGAATCGTGATCTACACAGTGCTCAGACAGGGCTGACTTTCACTCTTCTCTCATCTACCTCCCTGCTCTGCTAAGGATCGCAGCCTCAGTTTCCCACTCTGTAAAAGATCAGTAATAACCTGGCACGGTGGCGCACAACTGTGATCCTAATACTTGGGAGGCTGATATAGGAGGATCACCAAGGTCAAGGCCAGCCTCAGCAACTTGGCAAGACCCTCAGCAACTTCACAAGACCCTGTTTCAAAATTAAAAAAATAAATAAAAATAAAAAAATAAGCCGGGTGTGGTGGCACATGCCTATAATCCCAGTACTTGGGAGGCTGAGAGAGGATTGTTCAAGAACAGCCTCAACAACTTAGTGAGACACTCAGCAACATAGTGAGACCCTGTTACAAAATAAAAAGAGCTGGGGGTATAGCTCAGAGGTAAAATGCCCCTGGGTTCAATCCCCAGCACCAAAACATAAAATAAAATAAAAGTCAATAATACATGCTTTGCAGGGCTTCTGTGAGGGTTAAGGACAAAGTGGTCAATTGCCTAGGACTTCACGGGTGCATTCCATTAAGGGGCGTGGTGGCTGTTTTCTTTGGGTCCTCTGGAAGCAGGGGCTGGGTCTTGGAGGGTTTAGTCCCAAGTGGCACCTATGAGGCACGTCAACTCTCGTCACTGGGGCGCATAGCTGGGATGCGTCTGGAATTCCTGGCAGCCTCAGTGGTGCAGGGCACTGGGGGCACGTGTGCCCACGCCCGCCAGCAAGCTTCTCCCCCACGGGCTCCTCGCTGCCACTCCTGGCATGCCCCCGTGGTGACCCGTGCAGGCCTGTGTCACCGCCATTCATTCAGAAGATCCGTCCTCCTCCTCCTCCTCCAGCTCCAGGTGTTGGGGGGCAGGGCAGTTGTGGGGAGAAGGGGAAATTCCCCTCTACAGGCACTTCCTCTTGGTCTTTCAGAACTTCCCAGCAGCCGAGGGGCGTGGAGTGAGACTTTCAGTCTGTAACTTTCCATGGAGGGAGTGCCCCACTCAGGGTCTCTCAAGCCTCTCTCCCTTGGGGTTCCCCGTCAAGAGAAAGCCAGCCTGGGTCTCAGGTCTCAGATGCTTTGCCTCTGTGAAACCAGAAGCCAGAGGAGGTCAGCCCTGGCAGAGGAGGGCACAGCCCCACCAGGACCCACTCTCTTGTCCCCGGTGCTCAACCTGCTCAACCGGCAGTGTGATCTACTGTGTCTGCCCTGTCCCTGAGTATCGGGTCCACACTCTGCTAACCATTTATTGCACAGGGGACCACCCAGATGCAGCTGCCCAACACTGATATCCTGCTGCGGCACATGTGCCTTCTTGCCCAGCCCGATTCTCGTCCCCTGCTTGCCCCAGGGAGTGGAGTTTGATTTTCTCCCCCAAAGAGCTGCCTGGTCCCTCCCTGTCTCTACCTAACTGCCTCTGTCCTTTGTCTATCTTAATTTTAAACCCTCCCTTATTCAAGCCCACCCAAGGTCTCAGATCCCCCAAAAGCGCCCTGGGTACTCAGACCAATTAGACAATTCTGGAGGCCAGAAACCTTGTCTTTGCAGAAGGTAGGGATCCTGTAGGAGGCTGAGATGGGAGGATTTAATGGGCTGGGATGAAGCTCAGAGGTAGAATGCTCCTGGGTTCAATCCTCAGTGCCAAAAGAAGTAGTAGTACTCCCACAGCTAAGACCGGCTGTTTTGCCAGGCGTGGTGGCGCACGCTTGTAATCCCAGCATTTGGGAGGCTGAGCCCGGAGGATCTGGGTTCATGGCCAGCCTCAGCTACTTAGTGAGGCGGTCCACAACTTAGTGAGACCCTGTTTCAAAATAAAGAATAAAAAATAGGGCTGAGGGTATAACTCAGAGATAGAATGCCCCTGAGTTCAATCCCCAGTGCCGCCAAAAAAAAAAAAAAAAAAAAAAAAGACGGGCTATTTCCATACAGGGAAGGATTCTAAGTAGGGATGAAATATGACTAAATGAATAACTATCTCTTAAAGGACCCGGAATGCAATCTATTTCCTGAGTATATAACTCAGGCCTGGAGCTTTACATGTTACCTCTTGTAGTCCCCTTAGGAGCCTTGAAATGTCAGCATTATTAGCCCATTTTACAGATGAGAACAGAAGCTACGTGATTTGCCCCAAAGCCATCCACTCGCTAGGCAACGAAGCTGGGAATTCTCTTTCTTTGTTTCTTTCTTTCTTCCTTCTTTCCTTCCTTTCTTTTCTTGTGTCTGTGTGTGGTACTGAGGATTGAATCCAGTGGTGTTCTGCCTCTAAGCTACAGTCCTTTTTTAATTTTTTTTTTAATTTTGAAGCAGGGTCTTGCTACGTTGCTGAGGCTGTCCTTGAACTTGTGATCCTCCTGTCTCAGCCTCCCAAGTGCTGAGATTACAGGCATGGGTCACTGTACCCTGCCAGAGCTGGGATTTAGACCTGAGTCTCTTAGTTCCAAAAATCAGTGATACTGTTCCCAGACCATGAATACCTGAAGGGCAGGGTCTCATTTCAGAATTCTTTGTTTATGCCTCTAGCATTTAATACAGTGCTGCCCCAGAGCAGGCACCTGGGGGATTATTGGTTGGCTAGATGGATGGATGGACAAATGGATAGATGAATGCAACTTGAGGGTAAAAAGTGATCCTAGCTGCCCCTTTCCTGGGTAGACATGGACCTCCCAGAACCAGAAGACAGATGAGGACATGGAAGGCTCAGGTTCTGCTTTTCTTGGACAACACTGCTATGCTGAGCAGGATGAGTGGGCCGCAAAACGTGTGGTTATTTTAGGGCTATCCCTGCCCTGCCTCCTGGGGAATAGGCTCAGCTCAGTAAATGTGTAGCCTCCTCCTGGGGCTCAGTGTACCCTAAGGTCTGGGATGGAGGGCCAGTGGACAGCAAGGACATCACTGAACTCTCCCTGGGTTTTTCTGTTCTACTGACAGCCCAATGAGGGGTGGGGGGGGGGACTGCAACCAGGGTAAATAGGATAGGAGGGCTTCACTTGAATGCGTCCCCCGGGCAGCTGCCCTGTATGCTCCACTGGACTCCAATGGCACTATGATCTAAGTAATATTATTCCAGACTGGCATGGTAGTCCACGCCTCAAATCTTCCAGTATTTGGGAGGCTGCAACAAGAGGATCACCAGTTGGAGGCCAGCCTCAGCAACTTAGCAAGACCTTGTTTCAAAATTTTAAAATTTTTGTAAAGGGCTGGGGGTGTAGCTAAGAGATAGATTGCCCCTGAGTTCAATCCTCAGGACTCTCCCCTCAAAAAAAACGGCATTATTCCCAGTTTGCAGAGGAGAAAGTAGCATCAGAGAGGTTACCTCGCCAAGGTCTCTTAGCTAGTAAGACTAAAGTCGGGACTACAAACCTCTGTAAGAGTGTGCTCTCGGCTGACTGGCGCCTCTGAGTTTGTGCTCGTGCCAGAGCATCTGCCCTTTTCTACCCTCGCCAGGTTTAAGGACCCCACACCCATGCCCTCACTTGAGCTCAGCAACAAAGCTGTGCGGGCGGGGTGCTATCATCCCCATCCTAAAAACAAACATGAATTCCATGGAGCTTCCACAAAGACACGTAGCAAGTTAGATGTCAGGGAGGACCAGAACCCGTCTCCTGATTCTCACACCAGTGGGTGATTTTCACACATTTCCACCATTGAGACTCAGATCATCACTGAACGACCTGCCGCCCTTCCTGGGCTCAGCGGATTCCTGCACCTTTGACCAGGTGGGTGGATAGATAGAGAGACCGACACTGCGTCCTCAGGACAGCCTTGCAGACCCAGACCTAGGCCAGGGGCTCCCTCCCACCCGCCGGGCCCGCCCCTCACAGCTCTCCACTCTTCCTTCACAGCGTCTGCCAGATGCTTAAGCAACTGTGTCTGGTTTTGCCTTTTGTGTACGATGAGCAGCGCACAGCGCATGGCAGGTGCTCTGGATGTACACCATGTATATGGTCTGTATGCTGCTGTATGTCCAGCAGCTCTATTTCTCCCAATGGGGGACTGCGATGGCGCCCGGCACACCTGTGGATGCCCAGCCGGTCACTGTCCAGGAAGGAGCAGCCAAGGCCACACCCCAGAGGGCCACCAGTAGTCTGTGTGTGTGTGTGTGTGTGTGTGTGTGTGTGTGTGTGTGGAAAAGGGGTGCTGGAGATTGAATCCAGGAATATTCTACCTCTGAGCTACACCCCCAGCTTTTTTTTATGTTTTTGTTGTTGTTCTTGTTTTGAAACAGGGTCCCTCTAGGTTGCTGAGAGTCTCACTACATTGCTGAGGCTGTCCTCAAACCTGCCATCCTCCTGTCTCAGCCTCCCAAGTACTGGGCTTACAGGCATATGCCACCACACCCAGGTCCATCAGTCATTTTTATAAACTCTTCCAACAACAAGAAAACAAAGCTTGAAGACTGGCAAAGATTTCAGAACATTTCCCCACAAGCTGATATGGGGCAGGGGGAGGAGGGGGCCTAAGAAAACCACCCAGGGGCCCTGTGCATCTTTACATGGCTGCTCTAAGAGCCAAGGGACACTCATCCCAAGAGCATCAGAAGAACCGTCTGATCAGAGGTGGGGACACAGGGAGACCCTAAACTTGCGCATAGGAAGAAATGCAGCCACCTGTGTTCAGGACCTTCCACAAACACAGCAGGGGCCAGAGCCCCATCCCACCCACTTGGAGAGACAGCTACAGAGACGCACCTGTGGGACCCTCTGGGGCCAAGGCCATGCCCCTTGACCCCGAGATACACTGGGCTTTGCCTTCTGCCTGGAGCCTCCTTGCAGCCTAACCCTTAGGGCTCATCTCTGCAGCTCAGCGCCTGACAGAGCAGCTGAGGTCACAGCAGTGCGCCCCTTGTGGCCGCATCTGGTGGTGACAGCATCTCACGTTCTAGCCTGTGCAAACTTAAGAGCAAGGCTGTCCCAGAGACGCTGTCTCCCTCTGCTGGCAGAGCTGGGATACTGCCGCCTCAGCCAGGACTCTCCAAACCCTTTCCCGGACTACAAAGGCAAGGTGGTCGGCCCCCTCTTAGGCCCAGGACCAGGCCTCTGTTGGCGCACGGTGCTGGCCAATAGGGCAGGCAAGGACACAGCAAGGGGAAGGTGTGCAGGGAGATGCACAACCAGCCTCTCCTCTTCCTGTTCTGTAGCTACAGAGTAAAGGAAGAGAGAAGGGACCAGGGAAGCACGGAGAGAGGCATGGCCACCATCTCCAGTCCTGCCACAGCAACCCCTGCTGCTGCTTGGCCCCAGGGAGAATTCACTGAGGGAAGGCAAAGTAGGGGGGAGGAAGAGTCCTGAAGCCTCAGCTTCAAAGTGGGGCATGGTGGTGCTCGCCTGTAATCCCAGTACTTGGCAGGTTGAGACCGGAGGATCACAGGTTCAGGGACAGCCTCAGCAAGTAGTGAGACTTTCAGCAACCTAGTGAGACCCTGTTTCAAAATTAAAAAATAAAATAGGGCTGGAGGTGTAGCTCGGAAGTAAGATGCCCCTGGGTTCAATCCCTAGTACTACAAAAAATAAATAAATAAATAAATAAATGAGGAGGTGGCTAAGGCACTGGTCAGAGGGCGGAAACCAAATGGAACTGCAAGTCTTTGGTGGAGAAATGGATTTAATGGAAGGAAGGGAAGGAGGGCCCCCACCCTGACAGTCCTCGCCTGGAGGATGCCCAAGCCTTCTCGGAGGGGTGCTCTCCATACTCGCATCTGTTGAGACCGCCCCTGGAGCTGGGAGGCCCCCAGCTCAGAAGGCAGATCCCCAAACATCCCCTTGTCTGCCCCAGTGGGGAGCGGAGTAGCACGGAGGGGCTGCCTCTGCCCGCTGCCCCCGCAGCTGGCCAACACTGGGCCCACAGGCGCCACGCAGGGCCTGCCCTAGCAGTTCGACTCCAGTTCTGTGAGTCTGAGAAGCGATGTCCTGGGTGTGGCAGGGGCGGGGGGTGCTGCTGTGTTCTGCTGGGGCAGGTCCTCAGCCGGGCACACGAGCTGGCGGATTCTCTGCAAGGACAATGGAGGTGGTTGTCACTTGGTGGGGTGGGGGCTCTCTGCCAGCAGCCCCACACACAAACCCGCCTCCAGGTGCCAGCCCTGGGTCTGCAGTACCCAGTCCCTCCCTGAAATTTCCAGCACTCACTCTGTCCCTCCCTGGCTCCTATACCAGGCTTGCTAGCCCCTTTGGGTACCAGGTGGCCCATCTACCAGCCAGCGGCCTACCTCATCCAATGAGGCTCCTGCCCATCTTCCTCCCTACCTCTCTGAGGGGGCCCTTGAGGGTGCTGAGTTTGTAGAAGCTCCAGGCAGGAATGCAGACCATGGAGGACAGAGCCAGGAGCCAGCCCAGGGCGTCACCCCACCACGGGTACATG
Source organism: Graphiurus murinus (assembly GCA_004027655.1). Lineage (NCBI taxonomy): Eukaryota > Metazoa > Chordata > Mammalia > Rodentia > Gliridae > Graphiurus > Graphiurus murinus. Next base: position 44,299 of record PVLC010002265.1, on the reverse strand, counting down.
TACTTCTTGTTGTAGGTCAGTGGAGTATACTTGATCAGGGAGAACAGGAAGGTGGCCTAGGGGTGAGAGAGGGGAAAGGAAGAGGTTGAGGGGGGTGGAGGCCCCGTGTCTTCATCCCCCCACCCCACCCCCACCCCAACAGCTGGCTTGGTAGGGTTTACACTCCTAATCCAGGCTCCAATCTCCACCCATATTCTGCTCAAAATCCACACCCCCAGTGGGCATTTCTAGGGTACACACCCTGTCACTCCATGGTTGGCTCGCATTTAGGGCATGCTGGTGTGCCTGCTGGGTGCCTTGTTTCCATCTCCTGCACCAGGAGTTTGGGCTTTGAGTACCTCCAGGCCGCCATCAGGCCTCCCTCTCCCCTGTTCCTCATTTACATCCTGCGCACGGTAGGGGCTCCCAGAACTGCTGACATAGCAGACAGAGCCGGAAGAAGCAGCACCCTGGTTCAAGGCTCCACTCTGGAGCCAGGTTGCCTGGTTGGAATCCTAGCTCTCCAGGACTTTCTAGCCTGGGGAAGCTGCTTTGCCATTTTAGCTTTGGATTCATCTGTAAAATGCATATTATGGTGATACTTGCTTGATGAGGCTCTTGTGAGGAAGAAATGGGGTAAGATGTGAAGAGCACTCTGTGCTGGGCACAAAGTCTGCGCTCTACGACTGTTGTGATTATGACTGCTGTGGCTTTTAGTTTCTGCATGTGATATTAGATTCACACAAGGTCTAACATTTGACAGCTCTAGACCTCAGTTTATCCTTCTGTTAAATGGAAAGGAAGAATCTATCTTGCTGTAGTTTGCTAGGCTCAAAGGGGAGGAGGAACAAAAATAATCGACGAAGATTGTTGACACATCAGGAGAAGTCTACTCCAGAGCTCCCACCTGCACCTCACAGACACCGCCATCTCTCCCCCACCCCTTCATCTCTCTTTGCCCCTGGAGACCACCTTACCGTGCACACAGCTGGTGTGAAAAAGAGCCAACAATATTTGATAAGAGGCCATGGCCTGTACCCAATCATATCTTCAATGTTGTCGTAGAAGCGCCTGGCTCCTACCACAGAGAAGAGAAGAAGGAAGGGGGAGAAAGGACATGTTCCAGCATCCAAAGAGCCAGGAAAGGGGCCACAAAGACTAGGACAGGCAAGGACCAATAAGGAGATGTCATGGCTGCCTGCAGCAGCTGGAAGAACCTGGCTTGGGGAGAGGCAAAGCCTCCTGGTTATCAAGGTTGTTCAAAGATGAAAAGGCTGAGATAAGATGGGATGCCAGCCCCACCCAAAGCAGTCTAGGTGTGATTATTACAGGTGGATGAGTTAGGGTTGAGATCTGGAATGTGTTGAAAGCATGTCCCCAGTACAGCAGGGTTCAGAGGTGGGGCTTTTAGGCAATGATTGGATCACGAGGGCTCTGACATCATCCACGGGCTAATCACTGATTTATTAACCATTTGATGAATTAATCCAATGATAGCCGAGTGGACTTTTGGGATGTGGGACCTAGTTGAAGGTCACTAGGGGCATGCTAGGAAGGGTTTCTCTTGTCTCCAGCCTGTCTCTCCTTCTTTCCCTCTGCGTCCCTCTCTCTCTCTCTCTCTCTCTCTCTCTCTCTCTCTCTCTCTCTCCCCCCCCCACCCCCCCTTTGCTTCCTGGTTGCCATGAGCAGAGCAGCTCTCCTCCACCACATCCTCTACCATAATATTCTGTTTCACCTCAGGTCTAAAGCAATGGAGTCAGCCAACCATGGACTGACCTCTGAAACATGAGCCAAATAAACCTTTCCTCCTCTAAGTTGTTCTTGTCAGGTATTTCAGTGACAGCAACTCAGGGCTGACTAACACAGCAGGCAAGGCCACTTCTTGAGAGCTCTTCCAATGGTAGTCGCTTAGGACTGAGACTTTTGAGGCTGGACAGGACAGAGTCCAGAAAAAGGTGGGTGTGAGAAGTTGGTGTCTCCCTTTTGCTTAAGGCCCTGGGGCAGAGGAGAGTGCAGGGGTGGGATCTAAGGGGAAAGCCACTCACCATAAACCCAAGCCACACAGAAGGACTCAAAGATGGCCACGAACAGGAGACACATGCCACTGGCTGCGTAGTAGTCAAAGAGCTGAAACACGTACATGCCACCCTGCAGGGGGGAGATTGTCCAGAGGACAGAGGTGGATTCACCCTGTTGCTCCTCAGCCTCACCCATGAGGCCCAGAGCACGTTGGGGAGGATCATAAGAAGTGTGTGTGTCTGTGTGTGTGTGTGTGTGTGTGTGTGTGTGTGTGTGTGTGCGTGTATGTGTTACTAGGGACCGAACCCAGGGGGATTCTACCACTGAGCTACACCCCCAGCCCAGTTTTTTAATTTCTTGAAACAGGATCTTGCTGTTATCAGGCATTATCCTCAAACCTGCAGTCCTCCTATCAGCCTCCCAAGTACTAGGATGATAGGTGTGAATCACTGAGCCTGGCTTCAATAATATTTATTACTGTTTAGGAGAAGATAGATGACACCACGCAACTATTGTCAGGTTGTCCCTGAGAACATCAGCATTAATACAGAAGCTCAAGGCATGATATGTGTGTGTTAGGGGAGTCCTAGCACCCTGCAGCCCGGGAGGCCTGCGTGTGACCTGGATCCACAGCTGCATGCCCCGTCTGCCAGGTGGCACTTGTCCTCTTGGCTCCTCCTCCTCACCGGGTCGCCCTTCCAACCTCCCAGACCCTCACCTCTGTGAGCATGACCAGCCCAACGAGGAAGGAGATGACGGACACCCCGAGGATGAGGATCTCCCTCCGGTTCTTCTTGCGGAATATCCGGGGGTACATGTCCACCAACGCCGTCACCAGGCTTTCTACGCACACAAACTGGGTGAGAGGGCAAAAGCATTGGAGGGAAAGAGAGCTCCCAAGATGGGCCCCAACCGGCTTGTTCCCAGGGTCAGCCCCTCCTGCCTCCCTGGCTCCTGTCCCCAGAGCCACTGCCCTTGCAAGGTTAGGCCTGGACCCACTCGCCAGCTCCTCTGGGTCCACTTCAGACATTTGCCCAGCCCCCGACTCTGTTGAGATCCCTCGGGGGGATCAGTCACCCCCAACTGTTGAGATTCCTTGGGTGTATCAGTCACCCCCGACTATGTTGAGATCCCTTGGGGATATCAGTCACCCCTGACGATGCTGAGATCCCTCAGGGGTCTCAGCCCAGCCTCACACCCTCTGCTCCCACTCTCCCAGCCCACACACCCGCTTGTCTCGCCCACTTTGAGTGGTCACGCTTTGATACCTGGCTATCTAGTCCCAGAAGAACGACCATGAAGAAGAAGCAGCAGGCCCAGAGAGGAGAGAAGGGCAGCATCACCACAGCCCGGGGGTAGGCGATAAAAGCCAGGCCAGGGCCTAGGGCAGAAGCAGAGGGACACCTGCAGTGCCTGAGCCAGCCCTGGAGATCCCAGGAACCTCCCAGCATGGGGCCGTGGAATAACAGAGGCAGGGGAAGCTTTGTCCCAAAGTTACCATCACCACCGTCCTGATCCGGGACAAGCCACCCAAACCCCACCTGGTCCCCAAATTTCCAAAGCACCACCCACTGTATTCTCACTGACGAGGACCTAGAATTCCTGCGTGGAAGTGGGCCTCCAGATAGACCTACCGCCCAAACCAGGGGCTTCACGCCTTTAGTGAGCCCAGGAACCAAGCGAGCCATGTGTATCTGTGAAGCTGACCCCAGCTGAATGAAGAGGACATGGCAAGGCCTGATCAGAACCAGGGCAACCATGCCCCAGCTGAGGGCAAGCGCTTGGCTGTGTGTGTACAGTAGATGGTACCAAAAGAAACACCCCTAGCCCGGTGAGGGAACACACATCTATCATCCCAGTACTTGGGAAGCTGAGACGGGAGGATCACAGGTTCGAGGCTAGCCTCAGCAACTTAATGAGACCCTGTTTCAAAATAAAAAAAGGTCTAGGGGTGTAGCTTGGAAGTAGAATGCCCCTGGGTTTAATCCCCAATACAAAGAAAAGGAAGGGGGGAGAGGAGAGAGGAGGGAGGAGGGAGGAGGGAGGAGGGAGGGAAGGAGGGAAGGAGGGAGGAAGGGAAGGGAAGGGAAGGGAAGGGAAGGGAAGGAAGGAAGGAAGGAAGGAAGGAAGGAAGGAAGGAAGGAAGGAAGGAAAAAAAAAAAAAAAAAAAAAAAGGACCAGACATCTGGAGCTAGGTTTGGCCGGGGCCTCCAGTTACTACCTCTCACCCTCCAGTGGCATCCTAATTCTAGGATACCACTGACACACATCCTCTCAAATACACAAACATCCCTCCAGGCTGCCTCGAATGACAAGAACAGATTCATAGGAAGCTTCCTCTGAAAAACAGTGCCACTGTGACCTTGGGTAGCCATCTACTCCTGCGAGCCCGGATGTCACACGGGTGAGGCGGGGATAGTACTGCTACCTGCCTCACGGGTTCACATGGCATGGTATAGGCAAAATGCCTACACAGCACTTGGCATATACAGGTGGAATGTCCCTTATATGAAATACTCAAAACCCAAAGTGTTTGGAACGTTAGAATGTTCGCAGAGACTTTACCAGTTGAACATCGCTAATTTGAATATCTGAAATCCAAAATGCTCCAAAATCTGAAACTTCTAAGGCATCGCCTCTGGATCCTGGTTGCCGGAGGCTCCAAGCAGGCTCACGGAACCCAGTGCCCCCGGCGCTCCCCAGCAACACTCACCCGACTCGGCGACCTCAGAAATGGGCACCCCCTGCTCCTGAGACATGAAGCCCAGGATGGAGAAGATGGCGAACCCGGCCACAAAGCTGGTGCCGCTGTTGAGGAGGCAGAGGGCGATGCAGTCCCTGTGGGGACAGGCGAGAGAAGCAGGCAACAGGTCAGGTCAGAGGGGGCTGCCGAGCTCTCAGGCTTTAGCAGGAACCCCAGAGAGCACAGCCCCTCACGCAGACGTTCCACGGAGGCCTGAGAAGGGCTGCCTGGCAGAATCCAGACAACTCTTCAAAATGTCAGCTCTGCTTCAGCCCCACCAGCTTAGCTCAGACACGAATGAGTCATTATGGTCCAGATATCAAGTGTCCCCCAAAAGCTCATATGTTGCAGGCTTGGTCCCCAGTGCAGCAATGTCCAGAGCGGGGATTTGTGGGACGCGTTTGGATCATGAGGGTGCTCATCAGGGGATTAATCTGTCAAAAGCTGAGTGGACTCCTGGGAACTGAAGTGAGTGGGCGTGTTTGGAGGAAGTAGGTCACTAGGGCCATGACCTTGGAGATTATGTCTTGTTCCTGGCCTCTCCCCCGCTCTCTCTCTTCCCCTCTCTCTCTGCTTCCAGCTGTCCTGAGCTGAGCAGCTCTCTCCTCCACCATGCCCTTAGGCCATGAAGCTCGGGAGCCAGACGACCACAGACTGAAACCATAAGCCAAACTAAACCTTTCCTCCTCTAAACTGTTTTTCTCTGGTGTCGGTCACAGCCACAAAAGCCGACTAATACGTGGTCCTAAAAGAACGATGTTCCCCGCAAGCAAAACATTAATTTAAAACTCATCAACTGCCACACATCCCTCCCTCCCTGTCATATGTCACCACATTTCTGAGGTCACTACCATTCTGACATAACTCTGTCATGGACATGGATAATTTCAAATGACAGATGATTTTGTGTGTATGGTACTGGGGGTTAAACCCAGAGGCATTCTACCTACCTCTGAGCTTCACTCCCCCCGCCCCAGTCCTAGTTTATTATTTTATTTTGAAACAGGGTCTCACTAAGTTACAGAGGACCTCAAAAAGTTGCTGAGGCTGGCTGCAAACCTGTAATCCTCCTGTCTCAGCCTCCCAAGTACTGGGACTATAGGCGTGTGCCACCATACCCAGCACAACAAATGATTTTAGACCCCTAAGTTCAATTTTGAGGTGCATGATAGGATTTTTTTAAGCTGTATTTCACCTGAGCTAAAATTAACTTAAATGCTCTATGCATGAATCAGGTAGGCAGGAGGGGACATAAAATGAGGAGAGGGTCTTTGGGAGAAATACCTAGGAGATGAAGGGAAGGCAGGACAATTCAATAAACATCTGGGGCAGATTCACCAAGCAGGCAGGACTGTGGCTCTGCCACACACTTGCTTACCTAGCCCTCAAAAGCCCTCTGACCTCTGAATTAGCCAAGTGGCTGGGTCCCTCCTTTCATTTCCCACTGTGATCCAACCCGTTCAAAAGCAATCCCTCTGCCCATCCTGCTGTTGGCTACCACCAGCTCCTCATAGCCCTGGGATGTTGGAGAGTGAGGATACTGGTGGAGGCGGGGGGCAAATGCATGAGCTGGTGCAGCTCGCCTGGTGCAGCGTGGCTGGAGGGACAGTGGAGATGTGGGCATGTCCACAGTCACCTGTAGCAGTTGTTGTGATACTTGTTGTAGCTGCCCAGGGCCGTGAGGCAGCCCAGACAGATGGCGAAGGAGAAGAAGATCTGGGTGCCTGCATCCATCCACACCTGCAAAAGCAAAAGGCAAGAAGGCTGAACTTTGGGAAAGCCGAGCCATCTGGGCCTCCGTGGGAGGACACGGGCATGGGCCAGGCCACGGCAGGTAAAAACCTGCCACCCCTGCAGGCCCAGGGGCTCTCCTCCCTGGGCCCCTAGATGGGGTATCTTGGGCACCACCAGGATGGAACAGGCCCTAGGCATTCAAAGAACAAGACAAAAGACTTATGGTAGAGGCATGGGAGGGTGCAAAGGTGCTCTAGAAAAATCTCTGGGGTTGCTGAGTAGGGTGGTACACTCCTATAATCCTAGTATTTGGGAGGCTGAGACAGGACGATCGCAGGTTCAAGGCCAGCCTCAGCAACATAGCCAGACCCTGTTCCCGGTTTCAAAATAAAAAACGAAAAAGACTGGGGGTGTAGCTCAGAAACAGAATGCCCTTGAGATCCATTCCCAACACCAAAAAAGAGATCTGGAGTCAAGCTTTTGATCATGAAGACAGGGCCTGAGTTCTGCCCCACATTCTCCTGTCCCAGGCTCCCATGGTGGTGTGACCAGCAGGGAAGGGATCCCGGCACAGGCTCTCTAGGGAGGCAGCTCCTTGACATTAGGGCCATCTGGAGCATATAACTTTGCCCCTCCCCTTTTGTTCTCTTGTCTCAGGACCCTCTGTCTGAAAAGTCGGCAAGTCCAGAGGACAGATAGAAATGCATCTGGAGCTAGGTATGGTGGTGCAAGCTTGTAATCCCAGCATTTGGGAGGCTAAGACTGGAGGATCCGGGTTCTTGGCCAGCCTCAGCTACCTAGTGAGGCACTCTGCAACTTAGTGAGACCCTGTTTCAAAATAAAGAATAAAAAATAGGGCTAGGGGTGTAGCTCGGAGATAGAATGCCCCTGAGTTCAATCCCCAGTACCACATAAAAAAAAAAGAAAAGAAAAGAAATGCATGTGGAAAGGGCCTCGTCCTCTGGTGGAGGGGAGGGAGGGTCTCCATCTAAACCGAGGTATGGTTGTTGTGATTATTATTTCAGCTGGCCCAGCCTGTGCCTGCTGTGATTTAGATCCAACAGCTACAATAACACCCCGAGGAGAAAGAACATCAAGGCAACAGGCCTGCAGGAGGTGGGGTCCTGTGGCTACAGACCCTCCCAGGAACCCCCACCTCCAAAGGACATGAGCACTAGCAGGGAGCACCAAGCTGAGGATGCATGCATCATCCAGGCCAGCGCTCCTCTGTGCCCGTGCTCCTAACAGAAGGGGCTCGGGATGACTCCATCTGTGTCTTTTGCCCAGCCCGGCCCAGAAGCCCCCAAACAGGCACCTGCTTTCCAAAAACCCTTCAGTCTCCCCCCATTTCCTTCCAGGCAAAGAAGCCTCTAATTCTACCCCATCCATGCGCCTTAATCCTCCCTGCTTCCTTCCTTGCCTCTAACCATCACCAGCACCCTAGACCCCTGTCCCTCGCTCTCTTTTGTCACATGCAATCATACCCAGGTGTCCATTTTCCTCCACAACATAGGGCCTGGCATCCCCTAGGCAGGCTGATCGCTTCGGAATCCCACTGAGTCCTAAGCTGGCATCCCCAGTTGAGACACTGAATCTTGAGGCCTGAAGAACCCAGAAATCATACCTTTTTTTTTTTTTTTTTCCTCTTTATTTATTTGGATTGAACCAGGAGTATTCTACTTCTTAGCTATGCCTCTAGCCCTTATTACTTTTTTTTTTTTTTTTTTTTTTTTTTTTTTTTTTTTTTTTTTTTTTTTTTTTTTTTTTTTTTTTTTTTTTTTTTTTTTTTTTTTTTTTTTTTTTTGGTGGTACTGGGGATTGAACCCAGGGGCATTTTACCTCTGACCTACACCCCCAGTCCTATTTTTTATTCTTTATTTTTGAAACAGGGTCTCACTAAGTTCCAGAAAGCCTCACTAAGTAGCTGAGGCTAGCCACAAACCGGGATCCTCCAGTCTCAGCCTCTCAAGTACTGGGATCACAAGCGTGTGCCACCATGCCTAGCTTACTTTTTATTTTGAAACAGGGTCTCACTTAGTTGCTGATGGTCTCACTAAGTTGTTGAGTCTGACCTTGAACCTTCGATCTTCCTGCCTCAGTCTCCCTAGTACTGGGATTACAAGCGCGTGCCACCACGCCCAGCTCAGAAATCGTATGATTTTCAAAGCTTCCTGGAAATCCTAACGAACAGCCAAGATTGGAGGTCACGTCCCCACAGTCCTTAGAACTGGCACAGGGGACCAACCAGAGCGCATCTCACCTTATTACATTTCCGTTTGCACAGGAATGGGGAGTGAGCAGGAAAGATGGTGGGGGAAAGGGAAGTCTCCTGCCTTCTGTCCCTCCACTCATTGGGAATCCCACCCCTGGTGTCTCTGAGACAGGGCTTGTCGCAGGGGAGAGGGGTCAGCAGTAAGAAGTACCAGGGAAATGGTTTCAACCATGAGGAGAAATTGTAATGGGGAGAAGAGGGGGGTTGGGCATTGGTGTCCAAAGCTAGAGAAGGACAGGGTGGGAATGAAAGGGCAACCCTGAAGACAGTCCAGGAGAGGGATGGGGAAATTCAGCACGGTGGCCCCTGAGTTTAAAGGGGGCCCCTCCGCCACTCTGGCTACTCTTCGGGCTGTTCCAAATCCTCTGCTCCCCTATGGCTCAGCCCCACAGTAACCTCAGCAAAACTCAGGGGTCTCTGCCACCGTTCAGGATCTTGCAGCGGGAGAGCCGGAGCTTGTGCTGAGAGGATGTGCCTGGGTCAATGTGTAAGGTGCTTAGCTCTGCCGCTCGCAGGTGCTGCCCGTCATGAGTCCAGGCCCCACACAGGTCACCCAGGATGTGGCCTTGGCCCCTGGAGGCCTCTAGCCTGGGACATTTGCCCTGGGCCTAACAGTGCAGCCAGGAGACTCCCAAGTTCCCTGGCAGGCGTTCCGCGGCTGGCCACCTTCCGGCAGGGGTCCAGTCTGTCCTGATGAGGATTTGTGAGCTTAGGCTCAGGAAGAAATAATCGGGGAAATTGTGACTTGGCTGTTCACCGCGCCCAGGGGTAGGAGGTGGAGGTGCTGGCCAGTCGAGCTGGGAGGAGAGGTGGATGAGAACAGAGGAGCCTGCAGGGGGTGGAGAGTTCTGAGCCCAAGGTCAGATGAGGCGCCTCTGACCAGAGCCCCTCACTGGCAGCTTGGCAGCCCCAGCTCTCCACACAGCTGCTGCCTGACAAGCCTGCTGGGATGGGGGGACAGAATGGGGTCAGAGGGAGGCCGAAGGAACACGCAGAGCAAGCTGTTCTGTTCCCCGCCACAGGCAACCCGCTCCCTGCCCATTCCAGGAGCCCCGGTTTCTAGATCAAAAGTCCCATGTGTCTTTGGCTGGATCAGAAGACAGACCAAGAAAAAAACAAGTTTGAAAAACCCTTGGTGGAGAGTGGGTAAAAAGAGGTATTGGGGCAGGGAAGAAGAGAGAGGCCTTTAGAAGATCCAGAAAAGATGTTTTGCAACCTTGAGTCCCACCCCCAGGATTATGAATATCTATCTACTGTTCTTAGAAAGCCGCTTGATGGAAGAGCACAGTCAAACTGATCTGGGGTGCCTAACTCTGTTAATTACTGGCTGTGTGATCTCAGGCAAGTCACTTAACCTCTCAGAACCTCCCTATTCTCATCAGAAAAGTAGGTATAATAACAAATTTAAAAATTAGGCAAGCCGGGCGTGGTGGCGCACGCTTGTAATCCCAGCATTCCGGAGGCTGAGACCGGAGGATCCGGGTTCGCGGCCAGCCTCAGCTAACTAGTGAGGCCCTCCGCAACTTAGTGAGACTCGGTTTCAAAATAAAGAATAAAAAATAGGGCTGGGGGTATAGCTCGGAGGTAGAACGCCCCTGAGTTCAACCCCCAGTGCCGCAAAAAAAAAAAAAAAAAAAAAATTAGGCAAAATGCCTAACATAAATATTAGTCTCCTATCCATCCCCTAGAATAATAAAAAGCAGACCTTAGTAAAATCCTCAAATAGTGCATACCCTGTGGAAAAGATCTATCATGCAATTAAGATAGCTGACTCCAAAGACCTTTGGGGATGGAGCCCGAGCTCCCCTCCCCCACGCTAATTTTGTAGTTCTGGGCAAGTCCCTTCAGTTCTCTAAGAGTCTGTGTCTCTCTCTGTAAAATGAGGCTCACCTCTGACTCACAGGGTTGATGTGAAGATTAAACCATGTGCAGCACAAGCAGTGCCTGTCAGATGACAAGGACGTCCTACCTGTGAGCTCTGGGGACTGTTCATTATTGCTAGTGTGTGTGGAGGCCCTGGGCATCGAACCCAGAAAATGTTAACCTCTCAACTACACTCCAGCCCTTTATTTGTTTGTTTGTTTGTTACTGGAGATTGAACCCAGGGGCATTCCACTTCTGAGCTACACTCCCAGTCCTTTTTACTTTTTATTTTGAAACAAGGTCTTGCTAAGTTGTTGAGGCTGGCCTCAAACCTCCTGCCTCAGCCTCCCAAGTCCCAGGATTATAGGTGTGCACCACTATACTTGGCTTCCTTGTTGCTATTATTTTACAAAGCCACTCACCTTTCAGTGATAATGAGGTGACATTAATTTAATGTACCATACTAAAATAAAGACTGGTTCTGATCCAGGGTTTCAACCTCCTTCCTATAAAAACCATTCATTGAAATTTCTCAACATAAAGCTGGGTGCAGTGGTGTACACCTGTAATCCCAGTACTTGGGAGGCTGAGACAGGAGGACCATAGGTTTGAGGCCAGCCTCAGCAACTTAGCAAGACCCTAGCAACTTACTGAAATCTTGTTTCAAAACAAAAAAAGTATGAAAGGTTGGGGATATAACTCAGAGGTAGAATGTCCCCTGGGTTCAATCCCTAGTACCACAAAAAAAAAAAAAAAAAAAATGGGGAGGGAGGAAAGGAAGGAAGGACAGACTTACTTAACATCAGAAAAAAATCAAAGAATTGTTTAACATAAGGACTTAAACATTTTGGTGGGGCTCTTTGGACAACTGGTCCCCTGCCCTTGCTCTTACCCATCTGCCAAAGTTCAGTAGGACAAAAGGTCAGGGTGGGGGAAAGAAGCCACTGAATGGAGCACACCCTGAGTCCCCAGGGACAGTGCCCCGTGTGAAATGGATGAGCCCCAGAGCCCAAGCCGAGAAAGGCAGAAACCATTGGAGAACGCAGCACCTGTCTCCACCTGGCTCCGGCCCCCAGCCTCAGTGCTTGGCAGAGAGAGATGTCTGTGGTCCTTTGTGTTGGTTCGCAGGGATTTTGCAGCCCTCTCAAGTGCCATGCAAATGCCAGTTGGAATTATCGCGCTTCCTGGGGAGTGCCAATGAGATTCAATTAGGGCTCTGGCAGGGAGTCCCACCCTGCAGGTGCTGCTCTGCTCACTGAAGACGGGGCCTGGCTCCAGCGTGGGACCTGGACCTGCTGCTCCTGCAGCCGCCAAGCGCTTGGAAGGCATACACTCTGCAGAGCCTGCAGCTGACTAGGGTTGGAGGGATGGTATCTGGAGTACAGATTAAAATAAGTCCTAGTCCCTGCCGTCACCCAGACACACACTGATGGCCTCACTAACTCTCAGTGTCGAAGGCCGCCTGGCCCACTTCCATGCTGGCGGGAAGCTATCACATACCAAACAGGGTACCTACCACAGGCCTGGTAGTGAGAGACAATGATGAAAAGGGCAGGGCCGTGCCTTCAAGGGGAGATCCCAAAGTACACTGACTCATCACCATTCAGACCCTGGTTCCCATTGCGGGTGTGAAGGTCAAAAACCCTTGAAGCCCTCTAGGCCTCAGTTCTTTATCTGGACAATGAGCTGCCTCACTGACCTGCTGGAGGAGGAATGGGGATTATGTGTGTGACTCTCTGGACAGCGCCAGGGTAAGCTTCCAACAGCTGTTAGCTATAGCTGATCAGGACAAAGCCGCAAATGCTTTTCCTCTTTCAGCTACCTGTCCACTGGCCTATGTCCCTTTCCTCTGGGCCCAGCCCTACCTGTAAGCAGAGGGGAGTGTCAGCCACCTGTTCAAGGCTCTGCTGCTCCAGAACCCCCATGGCTCCTGCTTGCATGGTGGATCCAAGCATGGTGGATGTCCCTCGAATCTACCCCACCCCCCACCACGACCTCCATTGCAGCCCTTTTGTTTCCAGATAAGACAAAGGACTTATGATTTAGAAAACAAAAGACACCCTGCCCAGAGCCCCAGTTCGCTCAGCTGTGCGGTGGGGAGGCCGCTTTAGGGCATCTCCCGGTTTCAGCACCATCAGCTCTGGTTCCACAGTTTGGCTGCAAAGTCTGATTGCAACCCTGGCACCCTGTAGGGAAACGAGGCAGGAGCAGGCTGCATCTCTACCAGAAATGGGAGAGGGGAAGATGAGCTCACATCCCACCAGGCCCAGGGCTGCTAACGCTACTGGGAGATTTCCAAATAGGGCTGGTCTGGCTGCTTCTGGCAGCCCCAGGACTCAAGAGGGAAGACTCAGGGAGACCAGAAAGTGGTTCAGCTTCTGGATCACCCCCAAATTCTGTCCAGGGGTAGCTCTGGCCTCTGAGGGAAGCCTGGAGCCATTGTGCCCATCCCTTATCCCTTGCTCCCTCTCAGTGATTTCAGTAACTGTGCTGGGACCTCCCTGTAGAAACTTCTGGAAGGCTACCCAATAGTCTCCTCAGCGATGGGCACCGCCAGCCCTCAAGTCTCCCTTGCACAGGCACAGAGAGGCCTCTGACATTAGAGAGGGGCAGCTCTGAACTCCCCTCTGCACCCAGGAGACAGAGGCAGGGCACGGAACGGGGCCCTACAGTGTGGGGCCTGGGGTGGCGCTTACCTACTCCCTCCATCTTTGCCAGCTTTCAACATGGCTGCCAAAGAGGGGAAAACCAGACACCTGTCAGAGGTGGCCGCTTCTCATGGCAGACCTTGCTGTGCACACCCTCCAGTGGGCTAGCAGCAGGCCCCCTCCCCACGGAGACAACTGACACAGGAAACTCAACACCAGCCAGCCAGTGGGGGAGGAGCAGAGGGAGCAGGGGGAGGGCACCAAGGGGCCAGAAATAAGAGAGGGAAAGCACGGGAGGAGGAAATGAGAAAAATGGGTAGGTGAAGGGGAAAGGTGCAGTCCTGAGAAGAAAGGCGCTGAGCAACTTATCTGCAGTCCCTGAGAAATACTGCCAGGCCTCAGGCCCCCTGGGCTCCTCTGGCAGCTGTGGACCCAGGAGGGGCTGTGTCTGACACCTTAGAGCCACAAACAGCTGCTAGCAGATGTCCTGCAGAAGGAAAGGGACATCCCACCACCCCCATGTCCTGGGGACCAGCCAGGAGCAGGCACTCCCCACCTGGCACGGGGAGGGCGGAAGCTCCAGGGCCTCCAGGGCCCTGTCTGTGGCTTCTTACCTGGGGGTCCCACAGACGTGTGAGGTTGGGGTACAGGTAAAACTGAATTCCTTGGGATGCCCCAGGCAGCGTCACCCCTCGAATTAACAGGACCACCAGCATGAGGTAGGGGAACGTGGCTGTGAAGTATACCACCTGGTCAAGGGCAGATGAGACAGGGGAGACTGAGTTAAAAAGAAGGGCCCAGGCCCTGCAGGGGCAGGAGGCAGGAGCTCCCAGCCCACTGCGGAGGCCAGAGGAGTCTCCTGCTCCCTCCCTGTGACCCACAGCCGTTCAGTTCTACCCCCCAATGCCATGGGCAGCAGCCACACTGTCCCTTCCTCCCTCCAGGTGAGCACTCACCCTCCCAACACATACTTAGTAAATATTTGTCGAGTGACTAAATGAACTTGGGCATTTTGCCAAAAAGAATGCTTGGAAATATGGCCAGGGTTGTCAGGTATCAAAGATCTACAACACATGATCCTCACAGAGCTTAGCACAACCAGGCAGCTGGATTAGGAAGGAAGCCTTGTCAGGGGCCTCCAGAGCCGGAGTCCAAAGAACTCAGGGCACCCTTGGACACCTCAGACACGAAAGGGCAAGAGATTCCAACTTTCTTGAGTTGGTTGAAAACCATGTTAAGGCAAATAGTCTTTTTTTAAGCCTTTTTTTTTTTTTTTTTTTTTTTTTTTTGCAGTGCTGGGGATTGAAGCCTCCAAGCTACACCCCCACCCTATTTTTTTTTATTGTTTACTTTGAAACAGGGTCTCACTAAGTTGTGGAGGGCCTCACTAAGTAGCCAAGGCTGGCCATGAACCTGCAATCCTTCTGTCTCAGCCTCCCAAATACTGGGATTATAAGCGTGTGCCACTATGTCCGGCAAGCCTTCGTTTTTTAAAATTTCTAATATACTTTATTTGCTGCATTGTAATTATACATCATGATGAGGTTCAGAGTGTAGAAACAGACGTGCACACTGCACTTGGTGTGCCTCCCTGCAGACCCCACCCCACGCCCACCTGTCATTGAGGTTTGTATTTTCATATATGTACATAGCACTAACTGTTTCTTCATCAAGCCTCCTCCCCCTGCCACTCTCCCTCTATCCCCTTCCACTTTTCTCCTGGAATCTCTTCTCCTGTCTCTAAAGTCTCTTGTTTCTTATTTTCTTTCTAGCTCCCACATATGAGAGAAAATATATGACCCTTGACTTTCTGAGACTGGCTAATCTCACTTAGCCTAATATTCTCTAGTTCCATCCATTTTCCTGCAAATGACATAATTTTGTTCTTTCTGGCTGAGTGAAATCCCATTGGGTACATATGCCATGGTTTTGTAATCCATTCCTCTGTTGACTGACAGACACCTAGGCTGGTTCCATTATTTGGCTATTGTGAATTGTACTGCTGTAAACATGTAAACACTCTATGCATGTATCACTATAGTATTGTGAGTATTGTGACTTCAATTCCTTTGGAAAGATACTGAGGAACGGTGTAGCTGGATTGTATGGTAGTTCCATTCCCAGTCTTCTGAGGGACCTCCGCACTATTCTCCATAGCAGCTGTACTAATTGCAATCCCACCAGCAGTGTATAAGGGTCTCCAGCATTTTGGGGGAGGGGGGGCGGTACTAGGGATTGAACTCAGAGGCATTCTACCTCTGAACTATATCCCCAGCCCTATTTTTTTTATTCTTTATTTTGAAACAGGGTCTCACTAAGTTGAGGAGTGCCTCACTAGGTACCAGCATTTATTACTGCTTGTATTCTTGATGACTGCCATTCTAACTGGGGTTAGATGGAATCTCAATGTAGTTTGGATTTGCATTTCCCTGATTGCTAATGAAGTTGAGGTGAATAGTCTTACTGTAACTCTTTAGCCACAGAACTCTGTAGGAACCAGGAAGCCCTGAAGTGTGTGCAGTGTGCAGCCTCCACACAGTGCATTCCAAGGCGGAACCCCTCGGAGGTGTCCTTTCAGCCTTTCTCTCTCCCGCTTCATTTCTCAGAAGTACGTGGGACTGAGTCCAAGACAGGCACCGAATCAAAGAAGAGAGCCACATAAAATCTTTCCTGGGCCATTCCCTCCCATCCCTGACTAGGCCACAACAGAGGGAACTCCTGGGGACAGCCCCCAGCTGGAGCAGGGAGCCCTGTGACAGAAGGGGGCAGGAGCTTTCCAACACAGACCTTGCCAGTGGACTTGACCCCCTTCCAGATGCAGAAGTAGCAGATGACCCAGGCGAGCAGGAGACATAAGACCAGCTCCCAGCGCAGGGCCCCCAGGTGCTGGATGCCATCAGAGATCTTTAGCACCCGCCTCCTGTGGAGAGAGGGGTGGAGTCTGGATCCCCTTTGGTGGTCTCTCTCCCTCCCTCCCTCCCTCCCTTCCTTCCTCCCTCCCTCCCTCCCTCCCTCCCTTCCTCCTGGTACTAGGGATTGCACCCAGGGACATTCTACCTCTGAGCTACACCCCCAGCCCTTTTTATTTTTTATTTTGAAACCTGGTCTTGCTAAATTGCTGAGAGTCTCACTAAGTTGCTGAGGCTATTCTCAAACCTGTGATTCTCCTATCTCAGATTCCCAAGTTCTGTGCCACCATGCCCAGATTTTTTTTTTTTTTTTTCCTTCCTCAGGGCCTCACATGCTAGGCAAGCACTTTAACGCTGAGCTGAGGCCCCTGACCTGAACCTCAGTTCTGCGGCCTGTGGGACTCAGTCTCCCAGAGCCATGTCTCTGGACTCATGTCTAAGGCTGTTCAGCTCTTTTTACCGTGATTCGTCAGGTTCTTCTTTGCCCAGAGATGGAGGTAGACATAGAGGGTGGCAAATATAAATTGTGCCCAGGTAGATTTGCTCTAAGTACTAATTTAGCACAGTGTATATTTTCTCAGCCAGGATTTCAGGATGTTTTGATATCAGCCCCCTAGTTTAATATCAATATTTGAAAGAAGGGGCTGAATAGCAGTCAACACACGTGCAGCTGAAGCGGGGCGAGCGGCTGGGAGTGTGAACACACACGCATGCGCACTCTCTGACCAGAGGGCAGGCGGGCACAGCCTGGGAAAACTGCAAAGTCCTCATCTCTGAAATGTCCCACATTGCCAACACCACAGAGAAAAGCCACCTAGGTGACAAGGCGGGAAAGAAGGATCTGGAAGTCTTTCCTGCTGTCCACGGAGAACTGCGCGCCATGCCCACCTTCGGAATACCCGGGAGAAGGGCTGCACTTACTCCCAGAACTCGATGACCGGGGAGGTGGCGTTCTCCACGGTCAGGTTCAGGGAGCCATTGGTCCTCTGGAATTCTACACAGTTCTCTACCCGTGGATGCCGGGGAAGAAAGGAAGAGAAAAAGAGGTCAGTCAACATCTGACACATTGGAGAGGATGGAGTGGGACTTGGGGAAAATGGAGGTGAGGCATGGAGAAGACACCCAGCTGCAGCTGTCGGTACAAAACACGCTGGACAGCCCGCCTCGCCTCCCCCACCTTCTGCTGGGGGCTGATCACTGTTCACACACGTGTTCTCACTACAGCGGGATCCAACGGCACCAGGAAATGCGCTGCACGCCGGCCGATGCAAAGCGTGCAGATATTTCCCAGGTCTCGGTCCTGGGTGAAAGGACAGCCTTTGAGGAACAGCCAGAATACCTCCTAGGGAAGGGCTGCAGCAGAGCCGCCAGGAGCTCAGGTACAGGGACAAGGTCAGAAAGCCTTGGCTTGGAGCATCACTTACCTGAGCTCTCTTTCTCGTGTGTGTGTGTGTGTGTGTCTGTCTGTCTCTCTCTCTCTCTCTCTCTTTCTCATTTTTTGTTTTTTGGTACAGGAGGTTGAATCCAGAAGCATTCTATCTCTAAGGTCCACCCCCAGCCCCTTTTTATTTTTTAGTTTGAAACAGGGTCTCACTAAGTTGCTGAGGCTGGCCTAGAACGTGCAATCCTCCTGTCCCCACCTCCCAAGTACAGGGATTACAAGTGTGCACCACCAAGCCCGGTTTTCTTGATCTCTTAAACATAGATATTAACATCCATCTTGTAAGACTCATAAGGGGATTAAATAAAAATCTTAATGGAAAGTACTCAATCAATAGTAACTCTATTATTTATCACTTCGGAGTTTCACACAGTGCTGACATTATTTTTAATATTTAACCAGTATAATAATCTTGGGAAATATTAAGATAGATATTGTTTTCCCCATGATCCATATGGAGACAATGAATCTTCTTAGAAACAGCCTGTCACCGTTCATAAATAACTAAGTGTGGGCTGGAATCCAGGGCAGCAAATTGTCTAGGTTCTACCTTCAAAATACCTAGACTCCGGCCCGTCTCGCTACCTCCACCACCACCCCGGGGCAGGTCTCCATCACTCAGAGCTCCTAACTGGCCACCAGTTCCTGTTCTTGCTTCCCTTATCAAATCTCCATACAGCAGCCGGGCATGGTGGCACATGCTTGTAATCCCAGCATTTGGGAGGCTGAGACCGGAGGATCCGGGTTCGAGGCCAGCCTCAGCTCCCTAGTGAGGCACTCCACAACTTAGTGAGACCCGGTTTCAAAATAAAGAATAAAAAATAGGGCTGGGGGTGTAGCTCGGAGGTAGAATGCCCCTGAGTTCAATCCCCAGTACCGCAAAAAAAAAAAAGAATAATTCATTTACACTTAAAAAAAAAAAATCTCCATACAGCAACCAACGTGATTTTGTTAAACTTTAAGTCACTCTAAGTCGCATCCCATCTCAAAACTTCCAATGGGTTTCCCGTTCCACTCAGAGAGAAAAACAAACAAAAAACTCCTTCAGACATCTTCAAGGCCTCATCATCTGACCTGGTCTTCTAGCCCCCCCTGCCCCGTGACCCTTGCTCTGGCCACACTGCCCCCTTGATGTTCCCTGGATGCTTTGGGCATGGTGCACCCCAGGGCCTTTGCACTTGCTGTTCCTCTTTCCCCCTATCTTAGCGCTCATTCCTTCTTCTCCTTCAAATATACATATATATGTGTATATATATATATATGTGTGTGTGTGTGTATATATATGTATATATATATATGTATATATATATTTTTTTCAGTACTGGGGATGAAGCCCAGAGACATTCTACCTCCAAGCTACCCCTCCAGCCCCATTTTTTTATTCTTTATTTTGAAATAGGGTCTCACTAAGTTGCAGGAGACCTCACTAAGTAGCTGAGGCTGGCTGCAAACCTGTGATCCTCCTGTCTCAACCTCCCAAGTACTGGGATTATAAATGTGCGCCACTACGCCCAGCTCTTCAAATCATTATTCAAGAGCCATCTCAATAAGACCTTTCCTGATCACCCCATTTAAAATCAAACCCCATCACTCAGCTCCCAAGTCCCCTCCTTGTTTTATTTTTCTCCATGGCACTTCTTCTAACATAATACACATTATTACTTCTTTCTATCATGACAGATTACTTGTTTGTTTTGCTCTTGGTCTGTCTCCCACCACTAGAAAGACAGCTCCAGGAGGGGAAGGGGTCTTCGTTTTATGCATTACCATGTCCCCAGTGCTTAGAACAGAACCTGGCAGAAGCAGCGGCTCAGCAAGTACCTGCCAAAATGGATTCTCAGTGGAGGGCCCTTTCCACTAAACCACGTCACTTCCCCTTGAAGAAAGAAGAGCATAATTTCATCTTGACAGGCCAGGATGGCCTATTCTAGTCAAGATGCTAGGCTCTCAATGCCAGTAAGACCAGACGCACTAAGAGATATGTAAAAAATGTCCAAAACCAAAAGGTGCAGGTATTCAATTTGCCTCAGAATTGTCTCAGAGACCTCCAGTCAACCCAAAGGTGAACAGGTCTAATAATGCCCTGAAACAGAAGCTCTAGGCCACCAAAACTTTACCCCAAAAGTTGTTTGGGGTACTGGGAATTGAACACAGAGGCATTTTACTACCAAGATAAATCCCCTATTTTAAATTTTATTTTACTATTATTATTATTATTATTGTGTGTGTGTGTGTGTTACTGAGTACTAGGGATGGAACCCAGGGGCATTCTACCTCCAAGCTATATCCCCAGCCCTATTTTTATTCTTTTTTGGAAACAGGATCTCACTAAGTTGTGAAGGGTCTCACTAAGTTTCAGAAGCTAGTCTTGAACCTATGATCCTTCTGTCTCAGCCTCCTAAGTACTGGGATTACAAGTGTGTGCCACCATGCCTGGCTCTTTTTAAATTTTGAAACAAGGTCTCACTAAGTTGGTGAGGGCCTCACTAAATAGATGAGGCTGGTCTTAAACCTGCAATCCTGCGATTACAGGTGTGTACGACCGCGCCTGGATTGTTAATTTCAATGCATTAGATTCATTATTGCCATAGGTGGTTCATGTAGTCTTATAAGCACAGAAGAAGTTAATTTCTATTGTAAATTATATCAATGACATACAAGACAGCTCATTCCCTCGTTAAGCCCAGATAAATTATACATTTGAAAGACCTAAAATAGTATCACAAAGAAGACAAGAGAAATAAATAGATGAACAAATAATAGACACATATATCAAACTAGCCATATTTCAAATTGAAATAAATAAATGGCTAAACCACATTTAAAAAGAAGTCAGTTCTATTTGCATAATACATTAATTGAATACATGAATTCATCATCTTTTAATAAGTCTATGACATTTTGCCTATGATTGCTGGTGAATTCCTGTTCTTTTGGGGGGAGGTGCTGGGAATCGAACCGAACCCAGGGCCTCGCCTATGCTAAGAAAGCACTTTACCATTGAGCTACACCCCCAGCCCCTTGCACTTTGTGTGTGTGTGTGTGTGTGTGTGTGTGTGTGTGTGTGTGTGTGTGTGTTTTACTGGGGAATTGAACCCAGGGACATTCTACCTTCAAACTACACCCCCAGCCCTTTTGATTGTTTATTTTGAAACAGGGTCTCATTAAGTTGCTGAGGCTGGCTTTGAATTGTCATTCTCCTGTCTCAGTCTCCCAAGTATAGGAGTGCACCACCATGCCTGGCTTTCTTGCACTTATTCTTTTTTTTTTCTTTTCTTTTCTTTATAAAATTCTTTAACATAATTGTATTGGTGCATTGTAATTATAAATCATAGTGAGGTTCAGTGTAATATAAGAACACATGCACACAGCACCCGGTGTGATTTCCTCTGGATCCCACCCCACTCCCCCCATACGTGTTAGTGTGAATAGCAGTGATAACTTCATATATGGACAAAGCATTATTTGAGCTGTTGCCGTCCTGGGTCCTCCCTTTTCCTCTCCCCACGTCTCTCCTCCAATCCCCTCTCACTCTTCTACTGGTCTGTCTCCTTATTTATCTAAAGTCCCCTCTAAGCCGGGCATGGTGGTGCACGCTTGTAATCCCAGCATTTGGGAGGCTGAGCCGGAGGATCCAGGTTCGTGGCCAGACTCAGCTACCTAGTGAGGCACTCCGCAACTTAGTGAGACCCTGTTTCAAAATAAAGAATAAAAAAATAGGGCTGGGGGTGTAGCTCAGAGGTAGAATGCCCCTGAGGTCAATCCCCAGTACTGTAAAAAAAAAAAAAAAAAAAAAAAAAGTCCCCTCTATTTCCTATTTTCTCTCTGGCTTCCACATATGATAGAAAACTTGACTTTCTGAGCCTGGCTGATCTCACTTAGCCTAATATCCTCTAGCTCCGTCCACTTCTCGCAAGTGACATACTTTTGTTCTTTGCTCTGGCTGAGTAAAACTCCACTGTGTGTCTCTAGCGCGTTGTTGTTACCCATTCACCTGGGGAGGGACACCTGGGTTGGTTGCATAGTCTGGTGATCGTCACTTGCCCTTGTGCTTTTTCTCCATGTGAGTTTTCCCTGATCTTGGCTGACTTCTCTGCCTCCTGAGATAAGTCTGGGTTTGGTTGTTTGGGATACAGAGACAAGCGGCTCCTGGTTAACGCGGCACGGCAGGAGTGGGAAGTGAGATCTCGGGGACGAGGGACTGTACCTGTATTCCACTCGTGGTGGCAGCTTCCCCAGGGGAGGTCGGTGGTGAAGCTGCTGAAGAGGTAGAAGAGGGCCCAGGCCAGAACGATGATGTAGTAGAAGTTGAGGAGGATGACAATCATCTGGGAGGCATAGCCGATGCCTGCGGACGACGTACAGACTCCTCACACACTGCCCGCCCTGTTTTGGAAAGGGCTTGCCCTCCATTCTCAGTGTCCAAAGCAGGAAGTGTCTAGCGCAGGCTCCTGGCCCTTCCGCTCCAGCCCCGCACCAGGAGTGGGACTCCATCTCCAACAGCCCTTCCAGGTCAGACCAGGACTAGAGGCCTGTGTCCCATGCACTTGCGTGTGTGTGTGTGTGTGTGTGTGTGTGTGTGTGTGTGTGTGTGTTACTGGAAACTGAACCTAGGGCCTTGTGCATGCTTGGCAAGTGCTCTACTTTTTAATTTTTTTTTTTATTTGGTGCATTGTAAATTTGATGTCATATTGGGGTATAGAGTGTCAGACAGATGCATATACATAGTTCTTGATGCCCTCCCCTCCAGGTCCCTTCCCCCCTTCTCCCCTTCCCCACACATGTCTTTGATATTGGAATTGGTAGTTTTGTATATATTCATAACATTATTTCTACTATTACACTCTTTATGTACTTTTATTTTGAGACAAAGTCTCAATAAATTGCCCAGGCTAGGCTTGAACTTGTGATCCTCCTGCCTCAGCCTCCCAAGTCACTGAGATTACAGGTGGGCACCATCATGCCTGGACACTTTCATCTTTATCGGGTTCAGGAAGTTCACATAATCGAAGTTATTTTTTAAACGTATAAGATTAACCGACTCCATGTACCAATAGTTGATGTTCTCCAGAATTAGTCTGAATTATTTCCAAAACATAAAATCATGAACTAAGAGCAGGGTCAGACAATTCACATAGGAGAAAATACAAATAGTGAATGAACACTTTTAAGTGTGGTCATCTTTTCTAATAATCACAGGGTATAAATTAATGACTACCATTCTGCAGCTACAACTTTAGTGAAAAAATTTTCTGGGTACTAGGGATTGAACTTGGGGGCATTCTACCTCCGAGCTACACCCCAGCCCATGTTATTGTTCATTTCGAAACAAGAGACTCACTAAATTGCTGAGTTTTGCTAAGTTGCTGGGGCTGGCTTTGAACCTGTGATCACAGGTGTGTGCCACACACCATGCCTGGCTGGAATTTTTTACAAATGACGTAACTCTGGTTTTCATTCTTGACTGCATATTAGAATGACCTGGGAATATTTATAAAATTCCAAAGCCCAGGCTACTTAAATGACAGCCTAGAGGGCTGGGGACAGGCACAGGATGTGCTGAAGGTCCTCAGGTGATCCTCCTGTGCAGACAAGTTTGGGAACCATTTGGACAACCACAGTTGGTAAAACTATAGAGAAAGGTTCCTACTTGCTTCATGGTGTTGTCAGTTAAGTATCACTTCCACAGAACAATTTAGAAAACCAGACCAAGACACATCAACCTGACTACCCACTTGGCCCAGTAATCCTAATCCAGGGAATTTATCCCAAAGAAATAATTGCAGGGTGAGGAGAAGCTAGATAAACAACTATATATGACAGAATAATTTAAAAATCTTACAAATAATTGAAAATAAGCAAAAAGCCCCAAACAGACAACTATTAAGTAAATTATGATACATCTACATGATGAAAGTTTATGAGTCATTAAATGATTGTTGTGTAGACAACAGAAAATAAAAGAAGTTGAAAAAAGAGAACAAACATATTTTATATTAATAGATTATAAGCTCTATAGAAAAAGAAAGGAATATTGAAACAAAGCCCCCCTAGTAGAAACAACCCAAATAATCCTCAGTGAGTGAATGGTTAAACAAACTGTGGTATATCCACAAGATGGAATGCTAGTCAGCAATGAAGAAGAATGAACCACAAATACTCAGAACAATCTGGATGGACTGGAGGATGTGAAGGGTGCCATGCCAAGTGCAAAAGCTAATCACTAGAGGTTTCATATTGCATGAGTCCATTTATAAGACATTCTCAAAATGAAAAAATGACACAGAGAGAGAACAGAGGTTAGGGTTGGGGAGGGAGGGCTGAGACTCTAAAGTGATAGTATGGAGGAGATCCCCATGGTGATAGAACAATGGCTGTCTTAATGATGGTGGGGGTTACAGAAACTGACACCCATGACAAAATTAGACACAATTACCCAGGCATACACAAATGAGGGTGTGTTAAACTGCTGAAATTTTAATATAGTACCGATGTCAATTTCCAGGTTTTGCTATAATACTATAGTTACATAAGACATTACCAATGGGGAAAACTGGATAAAGTATACGAGGACCTCTTGGTATTTTTGGTGTGTGTGTGTGTGTGTGTTACTAAGGATTGAACCCAAGGGCATTCTACCTCCGAGCTATATCCCCAGCCCTTTTTTTCTTTTGAAACAGGTTCTCGATAGGGTGCTAAGAGTCTGCCTCTTTTACTGAGGCTGTCCTTAAACCTGTGATCCTCCTTTCTCAGCCTCCCAAGTACTTAGATTACAGGTGTGTGACACCATGCCTGGCTTCTCTGTACTATTTTTGTGACTTCCTGTGAACCTATAATTATTTCAAAATTAAAACTTAATTTTCTTAAGAAAGAAAATCCTGTATATACAGAGAAATAATGAAATCAAAACCCTATACTTTAGTATAGGGTAGAATTATTAATGCAATACTTTTTTTCTCATTTAAAATAAGAAAAATCATTTATAATTGATTTAATATGTCTTTAAAAATACAAAATCATTGTTAATTTTTGTGTGTGTGGTACTAAGGATTGAACCCAGGCGCATTCTACCTCTGAGCCACACCCCCAGATTTTATTTAATTTTTTTAAAACAAGGTCTAGTTGGACACACACTTGTAATCCCAGTACTTGGGAGGCTGAGACAAGAGGATAGCAGTTTCATGGCCATCCTCAGCTACTTAATGAGGCCTTCTGCAACTTAGTGAGACCGTGTTTCAAAATAAAGAATAAATATAGGGTTTAGGGTGTAGCTTGAAGGTAGAATGCCCCTGGGTTCAATCCCCAGTACCACAAAAGAAGAAAGAAGAGAGAGAGAGAGAGAGAGAGAGAGAGAGAGAGAGAGAGAGAAAGAGAGAGAGAGAGAGAGAGAGGGAAAGGTCTCACTAAGTTGCTGAGGCTGTCCTCGAACTTGCGATTCTCCTCACTCAGCCTCCCAAGTATTGGAATTACTAGTGTGTGCCACCACACCCGGCTCATTATTACACATTTAAAAGACACATAGCTAAAAGAGCTTTGCACTCTCCTCACTTACCTAAAGCCTTTGCCCTCTCCTCATCCCTCTCTTGCCCTCATGCTCTGATGGGCCAGGGACTCCCTCAACAAATGGAGACTCAGGGTCTTATCTTAATCTCCAAACGGCTGCTCTCAGATCACGTGTGTAACCACGATGAAGATGCCCTGGTACTGGGCACAGTATTACCTACCCTCGAAGATGGGGCAGATCTTCCTCCAGGCTGTGATGCCTCCCTGGCTCGTGTACTGCCCCAGCGCTGTCTCCAAGAAGAAGACAGGGATGCCGCAGGTGAAGAGGAAGATGAGGTAGGGGATGAAGAAGGCACCTGCGGGTAGAACACATACGGTCCATTACCCAGCCACATCCTCTCCATGGTCCTCATCCATCTCTTCCTATCACCGCCCCACGCTGCCCGTCAGAATCCTAGAACTGCAGGGGACTTCTGCCTCGATGTCTGGAACCACAGCAGGGATCAAGAGTCAGCCAGTTACCGAGGAGCTACGTGGTACCCTGCCTTTTTTCACTGTGTAGTTTCCATCTGTACTTACCAAGACTTGCTCCCCACTGAACACCAGTTGCTCCATAAAGAACACATTGCCTGCAGCAATAGCAAGGAGTTCATTGGATGATAAATAGCCAGGAGCATTAGCGCAGCCCACAGTCCATCATTTCTTTCAAAGAAGTCATTGCTCTTCGAGTCGGGTAGGGACTCTGAGCAGGCTGACGTCAGACTTGCCTTCAGTTACCTTTATGCTTGTTTTCAGAATCCCTGCCTCAGACAAGTTAGGGATGTCAGAAATGTGCCATTCTTTCTACCACGGACCTCCACCTGCTGCCAGATGGACAGAGAATTCCACAAGAAAGAGTACCAGAGGAGGGAGAATTGCAGAGATTCCATAAGAATTCCACAAGAAAGAGTACCAGAGAAGGGAGAATTGCAGAGATTCCACAAGAATTCCACAAGAGAGAGTACCAGAGGAGGGAGAATTGCAGAGAGGGAAACCCAAGTATCTGTACAGGGTCCCCTCAAACTGTCAACTGAGCCGTAGTAGGGAGTAACTAGCTCAAGACTGAACACAGCTTCCAGGGCTACCTAATATATACATTAGAATTACAGGCGTGCGCCACCATGCCCGATGCTGGGCAAGGTGATACACACCTATAATCCCAGTACTTCAGAGCCTAAGACAGGAGGATCAAAGGTTCCAGGCCAGCCCCAGCAATTTAGTCAGACTCTCAGCAATCTAGCAACTTGTGAAGCCCTCCACAACTTAATGAGGCCCTGTTTCAAAATAAAGAATAAAAAATAAGGCTGGGGGTGTAGCTCGGAGGTAGAATGCCCCTGGTTACATCCCTAGTACCACAAAAAAAAAAAAAAGAAAGAAAGAAAGAAATCAATAAAAGAAAGACATTAGAAACTTCCCATATATTTGGAAATCAGGTAATATATTTCTAAATAAACAAAGGGTCAAGTAATCAAAAGAGAAATTAGAAATTATCTTGAATAGAATGAAATAAAACACAACATGCCCCAATTTGTGGATGCTGCTAAAGCAGCACTTGGAGGGAAAATTTATAGTACTAAATTTAAAGTACTTTACTATAACAGAAGAAAAATTTCAAATTTCAGCTTTCACCTTAACTAATGAGAAAAATAAGAGCAAATGAGAGCCAAAGTCAAAAGAAATTATAAAAAATCAGAGTAGAAATCAATGAAATGGAAAACAATAAAGAAAATCAATGAAACCAAAAGTGATTTCCTTGAGACCACAAAATTGATAACTTCTGGGTGACACAAATTACCAGTATGACAAATGAGAGATGTCATCAATACAGATTCTACAAATATTAAAAGGATAATAAGAAAATACATGAACAACTTTTATGCCAATAACTGCCAGAATTTAGGTAAAATAGACAGATTCCCTGAAAAAAACACAAACTACCAAAGCTTAGGAAAGAAGAAACAGATAATCTGAATAGCTCCCTAACAATTAGAGAACTGGATTTTTTTTTTTCTTTTCAAAAACCTTCTTATGCCAGGTGTGGTGGCCCACACTTATAATCTCAGTACTTGGGAGGCTGAGGAGGATTACAGGTTTAAAGCCAGCCTCTGCAATTTAGCGAGGCTGTTAGCAACCTAGTGAGACCCTGTTTCCAAATAAGAAATAAAATCAGGTTGGGGATATAGCTTGGAGGTAGAATGCCTCTGGGTTCAATCCCCAGTACCAAAAACAAAAAACAAAAAACCTTCTCATGAGCTGGATGTGGTAGCACATGCCTGTAATTCTGTACTTGGAAGGCTGAGACAGGAGTATCAAAGGTTCAAGGCCAGCCTCAGCAATTTACTGAGACCCTCAGCAACTTAGGGAGACCCTGTTTCAAAATAAAATAGAACTTGGGGTGTAGCTCAAAATTAGAATGCCCGAGTTCAATCATCAGCAAAAAAAGAGGAGAATAGGAGAAAACTTTTGAGTATTCATTACTTTGATCATAGCAGTGGTTTTGAAGGTATATACATATGTTAAAACTTGACATATTGCACACTATCCTAGGTTAAAGGGGAACAGAGTCCTCCCATTCTTCACCTTCCAAAGCTCTAGTTTAGCTGGGTGTGGTGGCACACACCTGTAATCCCAGTACGTGTGAGATGAGACAGGAGGATCACAGGTTTGAAGCCAGCCTCAGCTACTTAGCAAGGCTCTCAGGAACTTAGCAAAACCCTGTTTCCCAATTAAAATTTTTAAAAATAGGGCTGGGGGTGTAGCTCAAAGGTAGAATGTCCTTGGATTCAGTTTCCAGTACCACAAAATAAATAAATAAATAAGTAAATAAATAAATAAATCTCAAGTTTATAATTCAGGAACTAAGGGGGCACTTGATTAACCTGAGGTCAAAGAAAACAATTCATCCTAATAAGTTCATCAGTCAATCCAAGACTTAATGGGGCAAGAGAGAAAGCTTGGGGAAGAGAGAACCCAGGGACTGCTCTGAATAGTCTCTATTGAGAGCCCCAATCGTTCTAGCAAGACTTCTCAACCCCTGTCGAGCCCGGCCCACATCTGTGCTGCCTGCTCGTGCCCAGTAAACTGAGTCAATGTTTAACTGCAGTGGGTCTCTCTGCCTCGTGAGTGTCAGGGCAACCTGCCCTCCAAAACAAAGTCCAGCTACTGCCCTCCAAGTGTGGAAGGGTCAGAGGTGGGACAGAGCCCAAAGGAGACCCAGGTGCAGACCAAGGAGTCCTGAGGGGCGCCCTGCCTCCTCCCTCCCTCGGTCGCCACCAAAAGATGGAGTTAGTCCTGGAGATAGTGAATGGAGTTCCAGTTACCTGCATTCCCATGTCATCCACGCTAGTCTCCTCAAAAATTCTAAAATGTGCCGGCTTTCCCCCCACAAGATGGAAGAGACCACATTCCCATCCTAAAAAGGAATAGTTCAGCCAGGTGTGGTAAAACACACCTGTAATCCCAATACATGGGAAGCTGAGACAAGGGGATCTCAGGTTCAAGGCCAGCCTCAGCAATTTAGCAAGATCCTCGGAAACTTAGTGAGACTCTGTTTCAAACTTTTAAAAATAAATAAATAAAAAGGACTGGGGGTTAAGCTCAGAGGTTGAACCTCCCTGGGTTCAATCCACAGTACTGAAAAAAAAAAAAAAAAAAAAAAAAGAAGGAATTATTAGTTAGCTGGCTGAGCCTTTCAAAAGTGGCATGTGCTCTGATGTCACCTGAATGTTCCAGCCACTCTAGTAAGGACATAAATTGTTACTCTACATGAGCAAGAGAGAGAACAAACACGAGTGGCTATATGCTATCAGCAACATAGCCTGACCAATAGCCGGCACTGAGCAGATCACTAAAAATGGTAACAAATTGTCATATTATTTTTTAAAAACTGTTATTTTTCTTTTATTTATTTATTTATTTATTTATTTATTTATTTATTTATTTATTTATTTATTTATTTTTGGTACTGAACCCAGGGGCATTCTACCTCTGAGCTACACCCCAACCCTTCCAATTTTTTATTTTGAAACAGGATCTCAATAGGTTGCTGAGAGTCTCACTAAGTTGTTGAGGCTGGCCTCGAACCTTCCATCCTCCCTGTCCTAGCCTCCCAAGTACATGCCACCACACCCAGCTTTCTTTATTCTTTAGTATCTACGATCAGTCCGATGACCAGTGACTCTCGCTGACTCAGTCCTCTTCACCTGGCTGTGGGGCCTCTCCCTCTAGTCTAGAGCTGGGATGGACTTTGTTCCTGCCCTTCCCCCCCAAGATGCCAACTTCTGAGGAGTCCGACTGTGGTACGTCCTGCTGTGCCCTCACACAGGGGGGATCCACTCCCAGTATCCTGCGGGAGAGGTGCCCGCTGGAGGCCCAGGCTCTGAAGCAGCCAGGATGTTCAAGGTCTGAGGATCTGGACACAGAAGGACTGGGAGGGGACGCGGGTCCTCGCCCAAGGTGTCTCCAGCTGGTGTTGGGATACAGCAAAGACCATGGGCCCTTGGCATAGGCGACCCAGACTTAGAAATTAAGCAAAAATGACTGGCAGAGCTGAGATTAGCTGGCAAGAACTTAAATGATTTCCTAGCCAAGTTGAACTCTGCTGCCTCTCCCCCCTCCTCCCCATCCCAGGCCTCTCGGGTTCCCAGAGCGTTCCCATCCTCCTGTCCTCGTGGCTGGAGCTTCAGCAGGACAGGCCTGGCGGAAGGTCTCCTTGCGTTTCCCCCAGGGAGCTGAGGTGGTGGGCCGAGAAAGAGTCCAGGTGTGCGGCTTCCCAGGCGGGGGGCCTTCGGGCACCTAGCGTTGGGATGCCGCGCTCAGGTGCGTGCGAGCCCAGGAGAGAGGTCCCCAGGAACCCGGATGTATGCTTTCTAATTCTTCTTTCTCCATCCCCCGTCATCCATCTCTGTCCCTGGGCTCCACTGTAACTGCTCTTAACAAGGTCACCAATGACTTCCGCCATGCTGGATCCAGCTATCTATTCCCATCCTTCATTTTCCTCAACCTATCTACAGTGTTGGATGCCATTAATCTCTCCCTCCTCCCTGATATAATTTGTTTGCTTGTTTACTTATTTGGTACTGGTGATTGAACCCAGGGACATTCTACCTCCAAGTTATACCTCAGCCCTTTTTTTTTTTTTTTTTTTTTTTTTTTTTTTGCAGTACTGGGAGTTGAACTCAGGGGCATTCTACCTCTGAGCTATACCCCCAGCCCTATTTTTTATTCTTTATTTTGAAACCAAGTCTCACTAAGTTGTGGAGTGCCTCACTAGGTAGCTGAGGCTGGCCTCGAACCCGGATCCTCCGGTCTCAGCCTCCCGAATGCTGGGATTACAAGCGTGTGCCACCACGCCCGGCTCCCCAGCCCTTTTTATTTCTTATTTTGAAACAGAATCACACTAAGTTGCTGAGGATGGCCTCTAACCTTCAAACCTCCTGTCTCAGCCTCCCAAGTACTGGAATTACAGGCGTGCCCTACCATACCCAGCTTAATTTCTTTACTTAGATTTCCCATCTACTTCATTCTCTTGGTTTTTATTTCTACTTCCCTGGTTTCTCCTTCTCTGTCTCTTCTGTTAGCTCCTATTCTTCTCCCAGGCCCTCTATGATTCTTGCTCTTGCTCTCTCTCTCTCTCTTTCTCTCTCTCTCTCTCTCTCTCTCTCTCTCTCTCTCTCTCTCTCTTCTCTCTCTCTCTCTTTTTTTTTTTTATTTAATTTTATTTTGCAGTACTGGGGGTTGAGACCTTCAACCTCTGAGCTACACTCCCAGCCCTACTTTTTATTTTTTATTTTGAAACAGGGTCTCACTAAGTTGGGAAAGGCCTCACTAAGTTGCTGAGGCTGGCTTCGAACCTGCAATCCTCCTGTCTCAGCCTCCCAAGTACTAGGATTACAAACATGTGCCACCATGCCTGGCTCTCTTTTACCACCAAATTTATATCTCCAGCGAGGTCTCTCACAAACTCCCAGCTCATAGATTGTACTGCTTAGTCGATAGCTCTACTTGAATATCTGATATCTCAATTCAGTATTCCCAAACTCAACTCCTTGTTTTCCTCTCAGTGTCTGCCCCTCTCACAGCTTCAGTATGACAGCCATTTCTTTCCTCAGGTTAAAAATTGTGGATTGAGCTGGACATGGTGGTGCACACCTGTAATCTCAATACTTAGGAGGCTGAGACAGGAGAATCGCAGGTTTGAGGACAGCCTCAGCAAGTAGTAAGACTCTCATCAACCTAATAAGACCCTGTTTCCAAATAAAAATAAAATAGGGCTGAGGGGTGGTATAGCTTGGAGGTAGAATGCCCCTGGTTCAATCCCCAGAAACACACACACACACACACACACACACACACACACACACTGGGGACTGCCTGAGTGATATTTGCAGGTATGAATGTCACTTTGAATCTCTCTATAATGCATCAATAAAAGTATTTAAAAAATAAAACTGAAAACTGCTGGGTGTGGTGACACAGGCCTATAATCCTAGTACTTAGGAGTTTGAGACAGGAGGATTGCAGGTTAGAGGCCAGCCTTAGCAATCTAGCAGGACCCTGTTTCAAAACAAAAACCAAAAAGGTCTGGAGATGTAGCTCAGACCAACACCCCTGGGTTCAATTCCAGCACCACAAGTACAAGTAAAAAAAAAAAAATCTTGGATCACAAGATTTTTCATCACAGAAGTGATAAGAAGTGGTTGGATTCGCAGATCTCACATGGAGTCTCCAGTCCAAGGTGCTCTGAGTTCGAGAACTCAGGCTGCCAACAACCAGGTCCCAGTAGCCGGAGCAGCTCCAGCTGAAGGCCCAGGTTCTGAGGCTCTCAGGGTCTAGATGTTTGGGTAGAGTCAACATTCATGAGAGAAGAAAGGAATCAAGGGTGACTCCGAGTTTTAGCCTTTTAACTAGTCCACTTCTGCCTTTATTCCCCTATCATCAGTTCCTAACACAGCAGCCAGAGATTATTTTAAGATGTAAAATCTTGCTGAGCATGGTGACACACACCTGTCGTCCCAGTGCTTGGGAGGCTGAGATGAGAGGATCACAGGTTAGAGGACAGCCTCTGCAACTTAGTGAAATCCTCAGCAACAGCAAGACCTTGCTTCAAAATAAAAAAGGGCTAGGGATTTAGCTTGGAGATAGAATGCCTTTGGGATCAATCCTTAGTCCCAAAAATAAAAAACAAAAAGGGCTAGAAATGGGGGGAGATGTGGTTCTGAAATAAAATGCCCTGTGTTCAGTCTTTGGTAGCCCCCCTAAAAATGTAGACCACAACATTCCTGCTCAAACCCTGCCTGACTCCATAAGCCAGTGGAGTAGAAGCCACAGCAAGCATCCAGGTCACCTGGTCTGCACCACCACAACCCGTTTACTTCTCTGCCCAAAGCCTGTATCACTCCTGCTCCAAGCTCACCTGCCTCCCTGCAGCTCCTCAAACAAGCCAGGCAGCCTCTTGCTTAGGACCCCTGAGCCCTGTGTCCTCTGCCTGGAGCACTTCCACCCCCGGTGTCTACACAGCCAACTCTCCCAACCCGGCAAGCTTGGCTCAGACATTCTCCACGAAGTCCCCCTGATCGTGCTTTCACGATGGCCACTGCATCTCTCCAAAGAATCGAAGTCAGAATATTACAGTGATGCATGTGTACCCACGTTCATAGAAGCACAATTCACAACAGCCAAGTTAGGGAACCAACCTAGGTGTCCATCAACAGATGAACAGATGAAGAAAATGTGGACTCTACACACAGTGGGGTTGTACTCAGCTGTAAAGAGGAACAAAATCGTGTCATTTGCAAGAAAATGGGTGGAACTAGAGAATATTAGGCTAAGTGAGATTAGCCGTCTCAGAAGGTCAAGGGTCATGTTTTCTCTCATATGTGAAACCTAGAGCGAAGAGAGGAGACAAAAGGGACTTCAGATCAATGAGGAGAGAGACTAGTGGAATAGTGGAAAGGGATCGGGGGAGGCAGATGAGGAGGGGAAAATGAGGCTTGAGGAAGGGAGGAGTTCAAACAATGCTGTGTCAGAACATGATGGTATCGCTGCCAACCTCACTAACATGTACAGGGAGGGAGGAACGCAACTGAATACAAAGGGAAATGCATTAAATGATGCGTGCGCGTCTTAACGGGCCACTTTGAATCTCACTGTGATATATAATTACAGTGCACCAATAAAAGTATATAAAATAAATACCCTCTATAAAGAAAAATAAATAAAATAAAATTGCCACCACCCACACCCACACTCCTGGTCTCTCTACCTAGCTCTACTCATTCTTCTTTCATAGCACTTAATAACTTTGGCTATATCTTATAATTTCCTCGTTTACTCTGCTTGTTGTTTATTGTCAGTCTCCCTCCTCTAGAATATAAGACCTGCAAGGACAGGGCAGAGATGTGCTGTGCTTATTAGAGGTATCCCAACCACCTGGAGTAAGTCCCGACCCTGCCAGGCACTCAGGAATGTCTGTTGTTGATTGACAGTGAGAGTCAGGGCTTGGTTGGCCATGTGCTAAAGCAAACGACAGACTGGAGGCTCTAGAAAGCCGTAGGGCCAGGCAGGTGTGTGGGGGTGGGTGGGCCACAGGACTCAGATGCTGAGTGTCACTGCGGAGGTGACCGAGGTGGGCATCTCTTCCACCCATCTCCCTGAAAATCCTCCTGTTGATTTGGATTTCAGTGGGCTTCATTGTAGTGCATTCTCAGCTGCCTCAGTTTTCACTATTTACCCATTCTATTGTCTCTCTTGTCTCTGTCTCTTCCCTGCTCTGGAATTCACTTCAAATTATATCTGCCAAGCTGGGTATGGTGTTGCAAACTTGTAATTGCAGTACTTGAGAGGCTGAGACAAGAGGATTGCAGGTTCAAGCCCAGCCTTGGCCATTTAGCAAGCCCCTCTTTTAAATTTTTTAAAAGGGGCTAGGAGTGTAGCTCAGAGGTAGAACACCCCTGGATTCAATCTCTTCTACAGAAAAAAATGATGCATACCTATAATCCCAATGACTTGGGAGTCTGAGGAAGGAGAATGACAAGTTCAAGGCCAGCCTGGGCAATTTAGCAAAACTCTGTCTCAATTTTATTTTATTTTATTTTTCTTGTGTGTGTGTGTGTGTGTGTGTGATACTGGAAACAGAACCCAGGAGCATTCTGCCTCTGGGCGACACCCCCAGCCCTATTTTATTTTATTGTACTAGGGATTGAACCCAGGGGCATTCTACCTCTGAACTACAACCCCTAGCCTTATTTTATTTTTATTTATTTATTTTTTTTTTTTTGTGGTACTGGGGATGGAACCCAGAGGCATTCTACCTCCAAGCTACACCCCTAGTCCTATTTTTTTATTGTTTATTTTGAAACAGGGTCTCACTAAGTTGTGGAGGACCTCACTAAGCAGCTGAGGCTGGCCGTGAACCTGAATCCTCCAGTCTTAGCCTCCCAAGTACTGGGATTACAAGTGTGAGCCACCATGCCCGGCTTTATTTTTTATTTTGAAACAGGGTCACACTGAGTTGCAGAAGGTCTCATTAAGTAGTTGAGGTTGGATGAGAACCTGTGATCCTCCTGGCCCAGCCTCCCAGGTATTGAGATTACCAACGTGCATCATTGCATGCTCCTGTGTCAAATTTTAAAAAGAGAGTAGGAGGCCTGGGCATGTAGCTTAGTGGTAGAATGCTACTGAGTTCAATACCCAGTCTCACACCCCCCCCCCCAAAAAAAGAAAAGAAACAAAATCTGCCAAATGTTAAAGCTGAAAGAAGCTAAAGAAGATACCACTTAATATTTTTAGTTTGAAACTAAACATATGATTTAGAGACATTTTCATCCCTGACCTTCTCATTGAACAAATACTATCACTAGCCAGGCATGATGGCTCACACTTGTAATCCCAGTACTTGGGAGGCTGAGGCAGGAGGATCACATGTTCGTGGCCAGCCTCAGCTACTTAGTGAGGTCCTTCATAACTTAGTGAGACCCTGTTCCAAAATAAAGAATAAAAATAGGGCTAAGGCCGGGCGTGGTGGCGCACGCTGGTAATCCCAGCATTCGGGAGGCTGAGACTGGAGGATCCGGGTTTGCGGCCAGCCTCAGCTACCTAGTGAGGCACTCCGCAACTTAGTGAGACTCAGTTTCAAAATAAAGAATAAAAAGTAGAGCTGGGGATATAGCTTGTAGGTAGAACTCCCCTGAGTTCAATTCCCAGTACCACAAAAAAAAAAAAAAAAATAGGGCTAAGGGTGTAGCTTGGAGGTAGAATGCCCCTGGTTCAATCCCCAGTACTACAAAAAAAAATACTATCACTAATAAAGTTCCTGCTTTATTCTCCCCTCCCCCAGATACAAAAGTAGCTGTGTGAAGCTGTGGATTGGAGAAAGACCCCAGCGGCAGGCTGCAGGGCACATTAGCTGAGCGAGGTCCATCCCTGGAGTAGCCCAGCATCCTTCTCCAGGACTCGCTCAGAACGTTCCTGTCATCCCCATGAGCCCAAGCCCCGATTCAAGAGCCAAAGGTATAAATAAAATCGCTCCCCCAGGAGCAAAGGGGTCCAGCCCATCTGTGGGGTCCATTCCCCGCACCCTCCTTCCCCTCACGAGCCTCACAAAGTCTGCTCGGAAGAGGCACCGTCTCTTTGACAAAAGGAAGATGGCAAGATGAGGCACGCAGACCTGTCCTCTGTAGGGGCTCGTGTTCCTCGGGAGGCCAAGGGAGAAAGGATACACTGCCAGGGACACCGAAAGACAGCAGACAGGCAGGTGTAGCTTCCTCTGCTGACTGCCCATGTCCTTGATCAAGCCTCGGCATCAATTCACCCAGTGACCCCGGATAACTCCGGCCTTCAGCGCAAACCTGGGCTGCGGCCTCTGGCTCCAAAGTCCTTCAGAACACCCCCTGCAGCTGCAGTCACCCATCAGCAAACAGAGGAGGTGTGCTAAGGCCTCGTGCAACCGGGGCGGGGGGCAGTTAAAGAACTTGACTGGACCTGAGGACCTCGGCAACATCTCGGTAATCAGTTGAGATTGGCCTGCTGGAAGACGGCCTGTTTTCAGGGGTGGGGGTGGGAAGAAAGCTCAGTGGCCTCCCTACTGCCTTCACCTCCCCACACAAGCACCAGGTGAGAAACCAAAGTTCACCGGCACTTTCTTCCTCCTGTGCTTGCAATTTGATGCAAGACAGAGTCTGCACATTCTCAGGCCTGTGCATACTTACCATGGAGCCTTGGGGCAGGGCTCAGACTGACCCAGAGGGTTCCAGAAAAATGCAGCAGGGTAAGCCCCATGTCCCCCAGCTGCCCCCAGCACTACTCCCTTCTTCAGTCTTGCTTTAAACCTGGAAATCACGATCCCCCCACCTCTTCCTGTCATTCTTGCTAATTCCCAGGCCAACCCTTACCCAATTCCAGAGAGGCTTGGAGAAAGCCGCTCACCTCCTAATCTTTCTGCCACGTGAGGAGCTAAGCTGGTTACCGGGTTCCAGATGCCGAGTCCCCAATGCCCAGCTTAGTCCCTGACTCCCGTGTGAGCCCTGGGCTAGCCTCCTCTCTCACTGAATTACCCAGAGGGAAGGTGCTCCAGCCCAAATTCCTCAACAGACATAGGGAGTGTCCAGGGCTAAATAAGAGTTTGTAAGACCTCCCTCCTTCCCTCACAATCTGGACTGAGCAAAGTTCTGTAATTTCAGGCCACTGGCCAAAAATTCCTGGGAAAAAAGGGACACGTTAGCTCATTCCCATCACTCTGGAAAAATACAAGTTAACTTTCAACCCCAGGGTCAATCCCTAATTGCCACAAACCTAGGGCATCTCTCTCTGTCTCTCTCTCTCTTTGTAGCACTAGGAATTGAACCCAGGGACATTCTGCTGCCAAGCTCCATGCCCAGTCCTTTTTATTTTTTATTTTGAAACAAGGTCTTGCTAAGCTGCTGAAGGTCTTGCTAAATTGGTGAGGCTGACCTGGAGCCTGCTATCCTCCTGTCTCAGCCTCCCAAGTACTGGGATTACAGGTGTGTGCCACCATGCCTGGCTCCAAAGCATCTCTCTTGTGTTCTTCCCAAGCCCGCCCACCTCCACTCTGGTGTGTGTGTGTGTGTGTGTGTGTGTGTGTGTGTGTGTGTGTGCGCGCGCGCGCTTTCTCTCTCCAGAACCACCGGGAGTTTGTTGGGTTTGGAGGTCCCTACTCCCCTGCAAAAGGGTAGGTGTTACACTAGACTACTCTCCAATCTTCATGGCCTGAGGGATGACTAACTCTCTGCACCTTCCTTGGTGCATTCTGCACTCTGCATTCTGCACTCCTCCAGCCCGCGCTCCAGCCTCATTCCAAAACCAGACCTGGGATTCCCCAACCCCTCCCTGGCGGCTTTACTCATAACAGAACATCTTCCTAACCCACTGATCAGCCCAAGCCTTCCAGTACCTGGGAATCCCTCTGGGACTTCCCTCAGGGATATGGGATTCCCCCCCCCAAAAAAAAATGTGGGCTAACAGGAGCAGAAATATCACCACTGGAGTGGGAATGAGACCTACACCAGGAGGCTGAATGGAGGAGAATGAGAAGCCAGTAATGAGAGTTAGAGTTAATACTCCCCAGTCTCACACACACACACACACACACAGACACACACACACACAGACACACACACACACAAATATAGCAAGAAATCTTTAAAGGAAGAGCCACCGGAGTCACAGGTTACGATACTGGTAGAGACCAGGCAACAGGTGGCTTCAGGAGTGTCACGGCGCCAACTGAGCAGAAAACACAAGGCCAAGGCTGAGGAATCTCAAGAGCACAGAGCAGTTTTATATCAACAGCATCATCAACGTAGCTACTATTTATTAAGCACTCTATACATGTAATCTCTAGACCTTATAATAACCTTGAAATATAGGAATTACTATCTTGACTTAAAGGAGCAGCCACAGAGGCTCTGAGAGCCTAAGCAACTTGCCCAAAATCACACAAAGAGAAGGAGGAGAGCCAGAGTCCAACCCCTGGCCCATCCAGTTCCACGCCTGTCTTCAGATTTCTATGAAGCCATGCTATAGTAGAAAGAGCCCTAGGACACTCCAGGTCTCACTCCTCCAGAGTGACCTCTCGGGGTCCTTCCGACTCCAGCATCTATGCACCTGGGGCGTTAGGTGCAGGAGACGGAAGCAGCCTCCATTCCGGGGGTGGGCAGGGTGGCGCGGCAGCTCTCACCTCCCCCATTTTTGTAGCAGAGATAGGGAAACCTCCAGACGTTGCCTAAGCCAACGATCTCCCCAGCCACTGACAGCACAAACTCCATCTTGTTGTTCCAGTGCCCCCGCTCCAGGGTGCCATCTTCCTCCGCCTTTTCCATGACGGGATACACTGGCTTTGTCTCTCCATTACTGGTTGTGCCTGAGACCCTGCTATCCATCCCACCTGGAAAACAAGTAGGATGCTCTGTTACTGTTGGGAACCCCAAAGCAAAGCCTCCTCCCTGCACCAGAGAATTCCCAAAGAATAAACACTGGAAGAGGGCGGGTTCTTTCTCTCTGCAGACCCATGTCCTCGCATCTCTCACTGGCAGTTCTCCTGGGTTGGGGCTCGTGGACTCGGGAGGATTCACATACCCCTACAGCCCTATCTTAGCGTGTGCTTTTGTTTCTTTACACTACATGCTGGGGACCATTGAAAGGATGAGGTTTTACAAATTCTCCAGGCCACTGATGCCCCTTCCAAGAATTTACCCTTAAGGAAGTAATTGTGACTGTGGGTAAAAGATTTGGCATTAAAAATATTCATTGCTTTTAACACTATGAATTTTCATAAGGTATGTAAATGTTTTGTGACCAATCAGGGAATAAATTAAAAAAAAAAAAAGGATGTCAACATTTAAAACTGGTAGATAGGTTAACTAAGGTTAACTAATTATGGCAGATTGGCGGATAAACACCATGAACTACTATATAGTCATTAAAAACAGTGTTGCAGAAAGTATAGTGAAGCGGGCATGGTGGTACATGCTTGTAATCCCAGTACTTGGGAGGTCGACACAGGAAGATTGCAGGTTCGCAACCAGGCTCAGCAACTTAGCAAAACCCTGTTTCCACATAAAAAATAAAATAGGACTAGGGTATAGCTCAGAGGTAGAACACACCTGGGCTCAATCCCTTGTGCCACACACACACACACACACACACACACACACACACACACACACAGAGTATATTGAAACAAAAGAGTGTTCATGATATATGAAGTAAAGACAGTACATAAATATGATTATGCTTCTGCCGGGTGTGGTGGCGCACGCTTGTAATCCCAGCATTTGGGAGGGTGAGACCGGAGGATCCGGGTTCACAGCCAACCTCAGCCACCTAGTGAGGCCCTCCAAAACTTAGTGAGATCCTGTTTCAAAATAGAGAATAAAAAATAGGGCTGGGGATATAGCTCGGAAGTAGAATGCCCCTGAGTTCCCCAGTACCGGAAAAAAAAAAAAAAAAAACTTAATAAGAAATAATAATTTAAAAAGTATGATCATGCTTGACAAATTTAATGCATTTACATGCATTGAAAGATAAGGAGAGCTACCAAAACGTTTCTCTCTTAGTCACTGAATCATAGGAATATTCTCCATATCTACATTTTCATCTCAGAACAGGTTTTATTGAGTGGGAACAAGATGAGCTGAGCCTTTTAGGTACTCAGTCCTCCATTTCTCTTCAAAGTCAACAAGAAAAAGATAAGCCAGGCGTGGTGACGCACGCTTGTAATCCCAGCATTCGGGAGGCTGAGACCGGAGGATCCAGGTTCGAGGCCAGCCTCAGCTACCTAGTGAAGCACTCCGCAACTTAGTGAGACTCGGTTTCAAAATAAAGAATAAAAAATAGGGCTGGGGGTATAGGTCGGAGGTAGAATGCCCCTGAGTTCAATCCCCAGTACCGCCAAAAAAAAAAAAAAAAAGAAAAAGATAAACTATGAAC
This sequence comes from Graphiurus murinus, assembly GCA_004027655.1. NCBI lineage: Eukaryota > Metazoa > Chordata > Mammalia > Rodentia > Gliridae > Graphiurus > Graphiurus murinus. The sequence goes on along the minus strand of PVLC010002265.1, from coordinate 4,203 downwards.
TCTTTGTGTGTGTGTGTGTGTGTGTGTGTGTGTTGTGTGTGTGTGTATGTGGTGACAAGTGCAGGAATCTGTTATAGTAGAGAAGACAACCAATGTGTGTGAAGAGCCATCGCTCTGCTCTGCACTTATCATCGCCAGAAAGGCCTGAGACTGCTGTTGGGATAGAGGACAAGATTGTGTGCAGCTCATTCGTGGTGAGCCACTCCTAGAGACCAGGCACCTTACATATATTCATTTCATTTCATTCTCACAACAACCTTGAGATTTAAGTAGTCTTAGCATCACTAGTACTCATAACTAGTAGTATTAGCATCTTTATAAATAAGGAGGCTACTGCTCAAAGAGGTTAAATAATGTGACTGTTACCATATAGCTAGTATATGGCACAGCTAAGAGTTGAACCCACTCTGTCCCTCCTGCTTTTCCGATCACATTTTTCAATCACTTTGGCTGCCTCGGTTTACCAGCATGTCTAACATAATCGTCTTCTAATGACTCTCCCCTGGTTAAGTTCATCTTAACAGGAGCCCTTTAGCTCTGCCTCCCCACTTGGACCACCTGACAGATCCAGAAAGTTAGCAAACAGCAGGTACCTTTGCTTATTTGATAAATTAGGGTTCCAAAGATTGTTTGTGGGCTGAGAACTCCAGCAACTGGCTCCATGAGGGTTCCTCAGTCATTCTGAGAAAGGTGAATGAGGTCTTGTGCTGATTCTGGGCCCCTTACCAGCTATCTGATGGATGTCTTCCAGTGATGGAAAGCCATCTCCCTTTACTTCGTCACCCTCCCAGACACCAGGAGAAACAGCCGTCCTTCCCCTTGGCCGCAGGGTACCATGCTCCGGCTCTAGAGTCAGGCAAGCCTGGGTTCAAACCTTAGTTTCTTCTCATACCACTGCCTGGCTTCAGAGAAGTTAATGAACAACTCAGCCTTAGTCTGCTCATCTGTAAAAGTGGGAATGAGGGATATACTTCGCTATCAGGATTCAATGAGGAGGCATAGCTTTGGTTTATAAAATAACAGGCACTCACACTTTTTTTATTTTCTTCCCATCCCATCAAAAGTTGATCATTTCACAGAGAAGAAAACCTTCATTTTCTGGGAATTAAACCCAAATGTCTTTCCTCTGGGTCTAGGGTTCTTTTTCTCCAAGTCACATTGTCCCTTTAAGTCATCAGCCACCCAAGTTCCAAAAAGTCAAGAAAACAGCCGAGAGCCCCTTGCATGTACACACCTAAGTCAGGGGCATTTTCTAAGAGAGGCTCAAAAAGCCCTTTGCTGGCCAGTCCTATGGAGCCTGCCAGCCTGCAGTCTGAGACCCAGAAACAGAAAAGAAGAAGAGAAGAAAACATTCCAAACCTTAGTAAAGTCGCTGCCAGAGATCCAAGTGGGAGAAGAATTATCTAGGGAGAAGGAGAAGGTGCTGGCTATTTAAAGTGTGCCGGAGCCTCTGTGGCACTTGTAATCCTAAACTTGGCCCAGCCCACATTCCGCCCTCAGGCCTCCCCCGCCCCACTTCTCCCCTCCCTCCCCTCAGCCACCAGACAGCCCACACAGGAGTGACTTCACAGCTTGGGGACTGAGCCCACACCTGGCCGGCCAGGCTGTTGCTGGTCGCTCCTGTGCCCTTTCTTTTCAGTGACTTCAGGGTCTCTCTAGAGGAACCCAGCCCTCCATCCCTTTCTGACTCACATGCTCCTGTAAAACCCATCACATATCACACATGGATACACATACATGTTTACATACCTAGAGAGAAAGTCTGAAAACAAATTTTCACTAAGCCGTAAATAGCAGTTTACTAAGGAAGATTGGGATCCTGAAAGGGAGGTAAAGGAGCTTTTTCGCTTCTACTTTTTAAAGTTTCAGTATGTTTACGTTTTTACATAACACGCTAGAATTTTTCAAAAATATATTTTAAAAATAAATACAGAAGTAGGGCGCAGTGGCACATGCCTGTAATCTCAGTCCTTGGGAGGCTGAGACAGGAGGATCCCAGGTTTGAGGCCACACTCAGCAATTAGGGAGAACCTGTATCAAAAAAAAAAAAAAAAAAAGCCGGGCATGGTGGCGCATGCTTGTAATCCCAGCATTCGGGAGGCTGAGACCGGAGGATCCGGGTTCGCGGCCAGCCTCAGCTACCTAGTGAGGCACTCTGCAACTTAGTGAGACCCTGTTTCAAAATAAAGAATAAAAAATAGGGCTGGGGGTATAGCTCGGAGGTAGAATGCCTCTGAGTTCAATCCCCAGTACCACAAAAAAAAAAAAAAAAAAAAAAAAAAAAAAAAAGAGCTGGAGATGTAGCTTGAAAGTAGAATGCTACTGTGTTCAATCCCTAATACTAAAAATAAAATAAAATAAAAATATAGAAAAGGGAGCGCTGTGGCTTACAACAAAGCAAAGCCCCAACTCTGTCCCAAGGGAGCGAGTCTGGAGGAACGTGTCCTAAGGGAAGGAGCCGTTGGGATTTGAGGCAGACAGAGCTAACCTCGGGGAGTTGGGTGACTTTGTGTTTAGGCAGGAATCGCCCAGGAGGCAGCCATGGGAAGGAAGGGTCACTCTCGGGGTGTGGAGTTGGGCGCCAGTGCAGAGCCCGGGTTCAACCTTGAGAACGTGTGTAAGCTCAGATGTGGCAATGCAGAGGCTGGGACCTGCTTCTATCAATTCTAGGTTGGGGTCTTAAGCAGGGTGTTCAACTCCTGAGAGTCTCATTGTCTGTCCTATAAAATGAGGAGACTGTTCTTTACCTTGCAAAGCTATGTGACATTTCAGGAGATAATGATATAAAGGGTCTAAGACACAGCAGGCCCCTGAACAGGAGCTACTATTAGGCAGAGGAATCATCACAACAAGCAGAGAGCTCTTCTGGAAGCAGATGGAATTGGGAGAGTCCTGAGCACAGCTGGGCTCTGGCCAGACTGGACGCAAGGGTTGGGACTGGGGATGCAGTGGGTGAACAAGATGACAAGAATGTGACTTCCAAGAAGGGCATGGTGGCACACACCTGTAATCCCAGTACTTGGGAGGCTGAGATGGGAGAATCTCAGGTTAGAGACCAGCCTCAGCAACCTAGGGAGACACTGTTTCAAAATGAACAATAAAATAGGGCCGGGGGTGAAGCTCAGAGGTAGATTGCCCTTGGGAACAACTCTAGTATGAAAGAGAGAAAGAAAGAAAGAGAGAGAGAGAAAGAGAGAGAGAGAGAGAGAGAGAGAGAGAGAGAGAGAGAGAGAGAAAGGAAGGAAGGAAGGAAGAAATAAACCACATGACTTCCATGACAGAAGAGTGAAAGGAAGGTATGAAGGTAAGCTGGAAATTCGAATGTAGTTTCTGCTCTTTGATTTCTGATCCACCTCTAGGGTGTGGGCTGGGTAGAAAAGCATGTCATAAGTCCTTCATGAAGCTTCTTAGAGCTTATTATTCTTACGTTTCATCTGCCCCTTTTCTTCTCCCCTGATAAGTACTCATCTCTATTTAACCATGTAAAGCAAAAAACCAAAAGAGTCCTTTTAGAGAGGCTGCAAAATCACACAAGAGGCTCACCTTCGAAATAATGCAATTGATTTCCATTTTTACTTATCATTGAGTAGTATTTACTAATGGCCTATTAATTGAGCTACTATTTGGGGGTTTTTGGGTTTTTTTGTTTTTGTGTTTGCTTTATTTTTTGGTACTAGGGATTAAATCTTGGGGCATGCTACCTCCAGACTACATCCCCAGCCCTTTTTACTTTTTATTTTGAAATAGGGTGTCACTAAATTGTTGAGGCTGGCCTTGAACCTACAATCCTCCTGTCACAGCCTCCCAAGTCCTAGGATCACCAGCTTATACCACTGCACCACTGCACCTGGTTGCTACTAAGGATTTTAAGGTTTGGTGTTTGTAATCTAAAAATGACCAGTTAACTGGAGTTTGCTTAGGACTTAAATTTACTGCTCTAAGAAGCCAGGATACCAGACAGCCTTAGGCAATGTCACTCAGCCCTCTTTGAATCGTCATATGTCCGAACAGTAGGGATTTCCACTTTTCAGGAAAGTCTCCAGTGATCAGGTCTCTTGCATGAAGGAATGTTGATCCTTTGGTTTTTATGTAACTGCTGTCATGTTACCATTTTTATTATTTTATTTCTTTCCAACTTTTTGTTATCTCTGATTTCTTTCTTCTCTATGAAGTGAGAATGGATATGATAGATATTTTGCTCTG
>PVLC010002264.1:94651-118704 GCA_004027655.1 Graphiurus murinus | reverse complement strand
TTTTTTTTTTTTTTTTTTTTGTGGTACTGGGGATTGAACTCAGGGGCATTCTACCTCCGAGCTATACCCCCAGCCCTATTTTTTATTCTTTATTTTGAAACCGGGTCTCACTAAGTTGCGGAGTGCCTCACTAGGTAGCTGAGGCTGGCCGCGAACCCGGATCCTCCGGTCTCAGCCTCCCGAATGCTGGGATTACAAGCGTGCGCCACCACGCCTGGCGGCTTCCCTTCTCTTATCAGGCAATTACAGGAAGGAAATCCCAGAAGGAGGTGGCAAGCTCCTGGAGGCCTTTAGAGGGCCTTGCTTACTCTTGGCAGTCAGCTTAATCTTCAGATTAGATAGAATCTCCATCTTCTTCCCTCAACCCTAGCCTTATCTGGAATCAAACTCCTACCACCTCCCTCCCTCCAGCTCAGGGTATTTGATGTATCATAAAATCAGTTGGCAATAAGGGAAAGAATGAGCTATCCGGAGGCTCTCAGGGCCTGGGGCTTGTCACAGGGGGAGACTGGAACATGGGCAGGGACGCACGGTGACCCTCATTGTGGATGCCACCTGGCACCAGCCGGGCCAAGGGAACACTCCGTGCTGGCTGACACCCTCCTGGAACACTCGGAGCCTGGCCAGCTGAGAAGGAGAGGGCAGTTTTGACACCGTGACAGAATAAAGTGCATTTCCAGTTGGACCTGAAGTACTCCAGACAGAAGAAAGGACCTGAGCCATCTCCTTCTGTCAAAGTCGCTGAGTGTTTGGACAAGGGACGTTCCCATGAGACAGGAAGGTAGGCCGGAAACAAAGGAGACAAGGAGATTGAATAACAAGGAAACTCTCAGGCTGCCCATTGGGCGAATCTTAAAAGAGACTTCCCCCTTAACATCGTCTCTGGAAAAGTTTGTGTTTTCTAAGTGATGAGGTGTCTGTTGAATGTTAGCTTCATGAGCCGCCTCAGCCATAAATTGGAAAAAAATTAATTTCTCCTGGTGATGATGAGGCTTGAAAATAAAACATGAAACTTCTGAGCCAAGAGCATGGCACAGAGCAGGTCCTCCTCCTCCTCCTCCTCCTCCTCCTCCTCCTCCTCCTTTTGTCCTTCTCTTTCTTCCTTCCTTCCTTCCTTTCCCCCTCTGCCTCTTCTCTTTCCTTCCTTCCTTCCTTTCCTCCTCCTCCTCCTCCTATGGTACTGGGGATTGAACTCAGGGACATTCCATTTCTGAGCTACACTCTTGGCCCTATTTTATTTTGAAACAGAGTCTCACTAAATTGCTGAGGCTGACCTTGAACCTGCGATCCTCTTGCCTCAGCCTCCCAAGTACTGGGGTTACAGGGCTGCACCACCACACCTGGCTTCTCTTCTTGATGCCATTTTAAGAAGATTGGAGGACTTCTTCCAAGATATTTGCAAAATTCTCACACCCACATCACCAAAGCAAAGCTGCTAGACACCTTGATACAGACCTGTGTCATAGAGCAAGTTCTCCTGTCTTCACCTTCACCATCTTCGAGGCTAATTTTTTATTTATGAATGATGGACAAGGAGCAGGAGGCTCCCCACTCGCTGCCCTCCAAAGGAGCCCAAAGACCAAGCCTGCTGTGCTGACGTCCTGACCAGCCTGGGCCAGGCAGGCTGCACTTTCTGAGCCATCCACGGAAGGTTGTGAAACAGACAAAAAGATCCCTCCCTTTTCTCTCTCCTCAGAGATGAGATCCCAGTATTCCTCCATCAAAACTTGCTCTCAATTAAAAAAAAAAAAAAAAAAAGATCACCAATGAACATTTGTCTGTCTGTCTGTCTCTCTTTCTCTCCACAAGATCCCTCTTGATTTATTCATCATTAAGAAGGTGGCAGAAGGGTTTCAGGATCTTCGGATACCCCTGAAAATTTCCCATAGACAGTATAAGAGGGAAGTCTCTACTAAGGTCTATGGTATTGGCAGCCTGAGAGAGAGAGCTCCGCGGCATTGTGGTACGATTCAATCCCCTTTGTTTTGGCCCGATATTCACTGAGATCTTTGGGTCCCCCTGAATCATCCTGCAGGACAACTCTGCCCTTCACTCCATCGCCCCTAAAAGCTAAAAGGATCGATGTTCAGCACCATGGATCACCCAGAAAATGCTACAGCCCCTTGGACACCCACATCAGAGAAGGCTTTAAAAGTGATCAAGTGATCTAGTCAGCCAGGTGTGGTGGCACATGCCTGTAATCCCAGTACTTGAGAGACTGAGACAGGAGGATTATAGGTTCAAGGCCAGCCTCATACACTTAGTGAGACCCTCAGTAACTTAGTGAGACCCTTATGAACTTAGCAAGACCCTATTTAAAAATAAGGTGTAGCTCAGAGGCAGAATGTCCCTGGGATCAATCCCCAGGGACACACAAAGTGATCCAGTCACTTCTCAATACCACTGTGAAGAAGAGATGTAATCAATGAGACTTCCGTGATTCTGCTGCCAGGAGAGGTATGTGGGCAGGAAGGGTTAGGACCACTGCTAACTGCTTTGTGTCTTTTCAAAGTCCAGAGTTTCAGGACAAAGACATTCTGTGTGGTCCCTCAGCACCGTGGCTCTGAGACTTATTCCAGAGAGTGACTGACCAGAAACATGTTATAATGACCAACAGTAGGGGGAGGGGGGCAGATGTAAGCATATGTACACAGCATCCCAAGAAGCAGAGACAAGTTTTAAAAAGTCCTAAAATAATACGCTGAATCGGACACCTCTCACGCACCACCGCACATTCTCTTGGCTCATGTGTTTGAGGCTCTGGCACTGGGTTTTGCTCCAGTTGCAGAGGTGTGGCCCTTTGACCTTGGACTCAGTCTCTAGAATGGAGAAATAAATTTCTGTTGCTTACAATCTACCCAATTATAGTATTTTTGTTACAGCAATCCAAATTGACTAAGAGTCTCCTTGAAAAAAACTATTAATGCATGAAGTTTGCCTCAGGCTCAGTTTATAGAAATTCAGCCTAAGGCAACCATTCCTTGTGGAGCAGAGGTAGCATTTTATGTTGTTATAACAGACTAAAAAGCACTTGCTCAGAGCAGGTTGGGACTCCTGTAACTCAATTTACCAAAATCAGTCAATAATGCCTCTCAGTTCCCGGCTGGATCAAGTTAATCTGCATATACTCTCTCTTCCTGCCAGAAGAAAATGTTCAACTCTTTGGAAGATAGTAAAAACATACTAAACCTCTTCAATTTATGTTCCATGTATTTGTAGCTTTCAAGCAAACATTATTAGGTCTGCCAGATCATGGAACCAAAAAACCAAAAGCCAAGAGAAAAAGCAGACAAAAGAACAGACCCACAGATAATCCAGATATTGGAGTTATCAGACATGGACTATAAGATAACTATGATTAATATGTTCAAGAAAAGTAGATTTTTAATGGGAACTTTCATTAGGGAACTGGAAACTATGGTTTAAAAAAACATCAAGAAGAATCTTAGAACTAAAAAGTAAAACAATAAAAATTAATAAATTAATGTAAAGAGTTTGTGGAAGAGTAGATGTAGCAGAATGAAGTAGAATATAGGTTAAAGTATCAATTCTGAGGTACATAGATAAAATGATTTAAAAAGCACAGAAAAGAGCATACTTAACACATAAGACACCATGAAAAGGCTTAATACATGTACTTAGAGTCCCCAAAAAGAAAAAAGGGGGGGATAGAGCACATGAAATATTTAAAGAGATACTATCTAAAATTTTTCATAAACTGAAGAAAGACATTAAGTCATGGGTCTAAAAAATTCTCTGAAAACTTCAAGTGATATAAATACAAAGAAAACCACATAGGTTTATCATAGTCCAATGGATAAAAACAAAATACAAAGAGAAAATCTTGGAAGTAGCCAAACAAAAAAGCTACGTCACCTTCAAAGGAGCAGCAGAAGCACCAACAGAAAACCTCTTACCTGGAAGCAAGACAATAGGATAACATATTTTACTCGCCTAAAGGAAATATTGCCAATCTATAAGTCTGTATATAAAGGAAAAACCCTGTAAGAATAGAAGCAAACTAAAAGGAAATTTCTAGGAAAAATATGGAGTAATTCTTCATCTGCATACCTACACTAAAAGAAGTGCCACGGAACTTCTTTGGCTAAAAAGAAAAATTACACTACACGAAAGCAGGGTAATGCAGGAAAGGAAAGAACAACTGAAAAGGATACATGGGCAGTGGATGAAATGTGAACCTTTAAAACAAATATCTTCCAGGGTTTAAAATACAGGTAGAATTAAAATACAAGACAATAGTAAGCACAAGCGGTGGGAATTGGGTGAATGGGGTTGAAGTTCAGTTAGGTCCTTTCATTTGGGGATAATGGGATTGGGACTCATTTCAGGTAAACAAGTAAGTCAAAGATGCCTCTTGTCCTCCCTAGAATAGCGCTGTCAGTAGAACTTTCTGCAGCCGTGCAAACTTGCTATAGCTGCGCTGTCCAATATGGCAGCCACACGTGGCTAAGTAAGCACTTGAAAGGTGGTTAATGCAACTAAGAAAATGAGGTGTTACTTTTTTTAATTAATTGAGCTGTAAATGGCCATCTACAGCTAAGAGCTACCCATTGGACTGTGCAGCTGTTGCACAGTCGCTGAAAGAGTCAGGAAAGGATGGCCAATGAGGAGAGCTCGCCCTGGAGAGAGACAGTGAACACCAAAGCCTCTAGTGATAGTCACTGCGCACATTCAGTTGTATGTAGCACAGAATGTTGCAATCTTTGTTTTTTTTTTGCGGGGAGGGGTATACTAGCTGTTGAACCCATGGGTATTCTACCTCCAAGTTACACCCCCAGGCCTTTTTATTTTTTTATTTTGAAACAGGATCTCATTAGGTTGCGGAGAGTCTTGCTATGTTGCTGAAGCATTCCTCGAACCTGAGATCTTCTGGTCTCAGCCTCCCAACTACTGGGATTACAAGTGTGCACCACCACACCTGGCATGTTGCAATCTTTTAAAAAAGGACCGTGTCCTGTGATCCTTTAGGCACCCAGTCTGCACTGTGTTTGGTGACCACTGCCCAGGATTGGACATCTACTGGAAATTCATAGCTAAACTCCAAATGGCTCTAGGGGACCCTCCTTCCCCATAGGAAAGATGCCATTCCTGAGTACTCGCATGTGCAAACCTAGCTTTACCTCCGACCTGAACATGATTTTATTCCTCTTCCTTCAACTTTGAGGCTTGTTGTCTGGTCTGATGTGCTCGGCATCCACCCAAGATCATTCCTTCTCCTCCAGGGTACCAGCCCCTTCCACAGCTGCCCTAACCAAGGCCCAGACAACAGAACTATATACTCTTGACGTTTCCTGTGGGCCTTCAGAAAAGCTCACAGGGGATCCCGATCTACAGGAATGAAATTCTCCAATATGGGCTGTTAGAGTTAGATGTGAAATGTCCCCTGAAAAGAGCTCGTTTGTTAATGTTTGCAGTGGATGTAATTGAATCTTGAGGGTTGTCATCCCAGCAGTGGATAAATCCATTGTAATAGATTTATCTGAGTGGTGGCCTAGGCGGTAGGCTGTGGCTGCAGGAGGGGTCCCTGGGGGTGCGGTGTTGGAGATTATATATGGTTCCTCCTCTCTCTCTGGCCTCTGGCCTTTGTGATGTGAGGAACACAGCCCATGTGTGCGCGCTCATGCCATCTCTCCCTCCCTCCCTCCCTCCCCCCTTCTTCTCTCTGTCTCTCTCTCTCTCTTTCTTTCTCTTTCTCTCTGCCTCCTGCCACCATGCTCTGACATCCCTGGTCCCCAGACTCACATGGACTGACCTCGAAACCATAAGAAAATAAATCTTCTGTTCTCTACGTTATGTGGTCACTCTTTTAGATTATAGCTGTGGAAAATGCTGACTGGAACCTGGGTCCATTTGGTTTTTCTCACCCCAAAGGCAAAGCAATCTCTCCATTCACAATAAAGGCGGCCTGCTTTGGATGTTTCTCTAGAACAGCAGGAGCTGCACTGATGTTCCCTGAGGAAGGAGAAAGAGGTGAGAACTAACAACCCCACTTAACCTCTGAGTCCCTGAAGCTTTTGCTCACCTCTGGGAGAAGCCTCATCCTGCGACGTACATGTCCCCTCAGCCTGAGAGCCTGCATCTCGTCCTCACGCCTCTAGAAGGTTCTGATAAGTAGGACCTCAGGGCAGGGGCGCTGAAATGGTAAGAGAAGGATTCCAGATTTCCTAGGAGTTTTCAGATGTGAAGACTTGAAAGGCTTATACTGGAAGTTTGCAGCTCCATGCAAATCAAGGTTAATTTTGAAAATTGAGGGTTGTTTTTACTAAATTTCAGAGTACCAGATGCCAAGAGTAATCCCTGAGAGTTAAAAAGGTAGTTTTAAAGCAAATAAGAGTAAAATAAGCCCTTCTTACACTGAGTCCATTTATTTATTTATTTTTATTATTATTGGTGCATTGTAATCATCCATCTTTGTGAGGTACAAGCTGGTAGAGACATACATGCACACATTTCTCATTTAACCCTTCCCCAATTCCCACCCCACTCCCTCCCTCTCCCTCCTCAAGTTCAGTTTAGTGATTGACTTGGATATGTTTGTGAAAGTACATCATGTGCATTAGGGTGTTTCTCTTCCCCCTCCCCATCACCTTCAGTTAAGTCACCTTCTTTGCTCATCTAAGGTTTCTTCTTCTTTGTCTAGAGTCCCTCTTATGACCCACTTTCTCCATAGCTTCCACATATTAGGGAGAGCATACAATTTTTTACTTTTTGTGACTGACTAATCTCACTTAGCATAATGTTTTCCAGTTCCATGAGTCAATTTATTTTTAATTAATTAGGTTTACTCTAAAAGGTGGTGGGAATTCAAACAGATAAAGAGGTATAAGATTCCAGCCATGGTGGCACATACCCAATCATCCCAGAGTTTGGAAGACTGAGACAACAGGATTGCAGGTTCGAAGCCAGCCTCAGCATCTCAGCAAGATCCTGCTTCAAAATTTTAAAATGGGCTGGAGGTATAGTTCAGAGGTAGAATAAGAGGAAGAAGAGAGGGAGGGGGAGGAGGAGGAAGAAGAAGAGGAGAAGGAGGAGGAAGAGAAGGAGGAGGAGGAGGAGGAGGAGGAGGAGGAGGAGGAGGAAGCAGAGGAGGAGAAGGGGAGGAGGAGGAAGAAGAGGAGGAGGAGGAAACAGGAAGAGAAGGGGAGGAGGAGGAAGAAGAGGAGAAGGAGGAGAAGGAGAAGGAGAAATTGTTTAAGAAAGGTTAGGGTATGGTATTTTTGTTTTTAATTGGCCTTAGCTGATTGTCAAAGGCTATAAGCATTGCCAGCTCCAGGGGTCATGGAAGCCCGAGGTGTGCCACAGATGGTGGGCTTTGAGCCTGGAAAGCAGCCGCTCCTCTTCGGGGTCAGTGGCAGAAGGACTCTGGTCATTGACGCTGCGCAATCTTTATTTATGACGCCTCCAAGCCACCCTGTCCTGGTTTTTCCATCTCCTCAAGGAGACTGTTGGAAGCATGCATGTGTTTCAGAAGCCTCTCAGCAGTGGCGTGAAGGTTTGGAACCATTAGGTACTTGCTACCAGAATTCCTGAAAAAATGGCAGCAAATCACCATAAATAAATGTTAGAAACTAAACACAGAATGCTTGGCATTTAAAATATTTTTCAAAATGCGTTTGCCCATTTTTTTTTGCCAATGATTAGGGTTGCCAAACAGCTCTTGAAGATTTGGCCTAGACCCACCACTCAAATTCTGATACCAGATTAAGGCAAATGCTCTCTGGATTCAGCCAGCAGTGCATGTGCATGTGCATGTGTGTAAGTAACTAGATGTGATCCCACCCCTGGGTCATGCATGTGTGGAAGGCATCACCTGAGGATGCAAGACACAGATTAGGTTTTGACATCCAAGAGGCAAAAACAGGGATGGCAAATGTGCACCTCATCCGTGTTCCCTCTTGAATCCCCCTTTCGTGGTAGGCATGGCTAATCTGTCTGAGCCCTCGTTCTCATGGGACAGGGACAGTCCTTCTCGGTGCAACTCGGTCCAGAGGTGGCACTTTTAGAGTGATAAAGCTCTGATAGAGCTTAATGTGGATCCCTAAAGGAAGGGCCCAATTTAATAACTAGCCTAGCAATAGGCTAATTTTCCCACCATTGTTTTTACTTGTTTAATTTTACAATGAATACTAAAAGTAATCTGCATGTATTGTAGGAAAGTTGTTAAACATATTCCACTCTGAGTGTTAAATACCTTAGGTTCACTTCAAGAGCAGACAGCATTCTGAGGGTCAAAGGTGACATTTGCTCCTAATTATTAAATTCTTTAAGACAACGTGGAGTAGTCCTTTCCAAAGAGGCAACTGGTTGCCCTTAGAATTCCTCCTCTATTTTACAGATGGAAAAATTGTGGTTCAGAGAGTAAATTGCTCAAGAGTATACAGTTAGTAAGCGACAGGGTTAGGGTTAATACAACTGGGTCTGTCTTACCCCTGAGACCCTTGCTTTCTCCATTGTATCATAGAACACTCAAGGGGGGAGGATTTGATAACGAGCTGGGGCAAGAGAGCTTGGGAGGCAGAGAGAGAGAGAAAATTAAATTCCTAGGAGAATAGTAAATGGAGACCTGAAAGAAGGCTACAAAGATAAATCATCCAGATTTCCCAATCTTAGCCCAAGCTGGTCTTGAGTTGAAATACGGGAATTTCAAAGGGAAGCTTAACATTTTCCACCAGAGTCAATGTAACTGCATGCATCTGATGGAATTCAGAAAACTCCCTTTTGGCCGGGCATGGCGCACGCTTGTAATCCCAGCATTTGGGAGGCTGAGACAGGAGGATCACAGGTTCGAGGCCAGCCTCAGCTACTTAGTGAGGCCCTCCACAAATTAGTGAGACCCTGTTTCAAAATAAGGAATAAAAAATGGGGCTTGGGATATGGCTTGGAGGTAGAATGCCCCTGGGTTCCATCCCCAGTACCACGAAAAGAATGGGAAAAAGAAAACTGCCTTTTGTCAACTGAGAAGAGAAGCAGATGGCAAATATCTGCTGTGTGGTGAAGGTAGCCATGGAAATACAAGTATCAATGGTGGCACCATTTTAAACGCAGAGTTATATTTTGCTATTAGTCTCTTAGTGGGAGCAAATGTCACCTTTGACCCTCGGAATGCTGTCTGCTCTTGAAGTGAGCCTAGGGTTTTTTTTTTTTTTTTTTTTGCAGTACTGGGGGTTGAACTCAGGGGCATTCTACCTCCGAGCTACACCCCCAGCCCTATTTTTTATTCTTTATTTTGAAACCGAGTCTCACTAAGTTGCGGAGGGCCTCACTAGGTAGCTGAGGCTGGCCGCGAACCCGGATCCTCCGGTCTCAGCCTCCCGAATGCTGGGATTACAAGCGTGTGCCACCACGCCCGGCTGAGCCTAGGGTATTTAACACCCAGAGTGGAATATTATTAACAACTTTCCTACAGTACATGTCAGATTAGTTTTCGTGTTACTTGAAAAAATAAACAAATAATAATAATGGTGGGAAAAGAAATGCAGACAATGAAATTTTTTTTATTAAACTTTACATACAGAATCATGGCAAATAAATAAATATAACATTACCAAAAACAGACGGTAAAGGAAACATTTAAGTATGTTTTCTGAGAAAAGAGGAAAAACTTTTACCTACATGTTGGTAATGAATAGAACGCTCTAGCTTTTTTGGCTTTGAGGCTTTCGCAGGTTTATTGATGGTTTTTTGTTTTTTGTTTTTTGTTTTTTTTTTATCAAAATTGACCTGTGCATGTTCACATAGGGCTAGCAGTGTAGCCAGGTTTATCAAACTATCTTTGGTACTCACCATCGATGGAAGAGTATTTTACATTCATTCTTAACTCCTCAAGTTTTCTTTCTTGTCTCTTAAGCACAAAGATAACTTTGGCAGAGATCCCTTAAGTCTCGGGTCCCAACAAATTCCAGAAAGAGCAACACAGTTCACGGCTTTGCTTCTTCAGGATCAAGCCTAGCAGTTTTCAAATGACCTGAAAAACTTCTGCGAAGAAAACCATCACCAAGAAATTTATCATAAGTTTTTCTTCTGCAAAGGTTAGAGAAAGTGGCTCAGTGAGAGCAAATGGGGACGTGAGTCATTGCCCTTTTCTTGGTGAAACTGATCAAGGCTTCAAGTTCTGCCCCTCAAATTTCTTCTATGCAAGACTAGCACCTCTGGTCATCTGTCCTAATATTTCCTCTTTTTTATGCTGGTTCTCTTTTTAACATAACTGTCTGTTTCTTCACTTTTTTTTTTCTTTTTTCTTTTCTTGAGGGAGGGAGGAAGCAGAAATAACAGCCCTCTCTACATTTTCTTTCCACTGATTTTCAATGAACTATTTTATTTGCTGTGCTAGGGACTATAGCCAGGGCCTCGCACCTGCTGGGAAAACACTCTACCACTAAGCCACATCCCCAGCCCAAAGGAACAATTTTAAACATTGATATACCTAATGTATTAGAGAGCTTTGCGTTGCTGTAACAAAATACCCGAGACAAACCACTCACAAGGAGGAAAGCTTTATTTTGGCTCATGGTTTCAGTCTCTAGTTGGCTGGTTCCATTGCTTTTGGGCCTGTGATGGTGCACCCGATCATGGCAGGAGCGCACGGTGGCACAAAACTACTTGCTTCAGGGCAGCCAGGAAGCAAAAGAGGGAGGCAAGGACCAGGGCCTCCAATAGTCACTTTCAGGGTACACCCCCAGTGACCTCACTTCTGTTCACCAGGCCTCACCTCTGGAAGAAGGGGGCTTCCTCCCACAGGCTGCCAGCTAAGCCTTTAATGTGTAGGCTTTGGGGGACATTTATCCAAATCGTAGTATTGTTCCTAACACGTTCTCTCAGCTTGCAAGTGTTTTGGTATGGGCGCACCAAATGGCAGAATCAAAGTCGCTCCAGCCCCGTTCCTCCATGGCTACGGTCACTCCCCTACCATCACGATCACATCCACCACGTGGAACAAGAAGCCGAGTCCTGCTGAGCTGACAGCCAGATGAACGTTCACGCGGAACGCGATGTTTCTTAAAGGATAAACAATAAAAAATGTGCCAATTTCGGCTTCCTTACATACCATTAAACTCAACAGCAGTCACAGTTGTTTAGAACTGAGACCAACAAAAGATTATTCAGGGAGGAGTCCTGTGTCTCTCTCATTGCCAGCGCATGATGAGAATGAAAAACAGGGTCTTATTAGTGTTAAATCCTCTTTGGACTCTGTCCCCCGACCCCCTACATTGCCCGCACCTGGACGGGCTACTCCCACGGCCCACCCTTGCTTTACCACCAACCCATCCACTCTTTACCTACTACTGACTTTAGCTAGAAAAGTCAGTGGTCTTAAAGCCGTGGTTTAGACAACAGCAACATCCCTGCACTGCTCCCCTATCCCCAAACTGCTTACTCTCATGCTGATTTCACTACACTGGATTACACAGATTTATTTATTTTGTTCATTTATTTTTGTACCTCTGAAATACACCCTCAGCCCCCCCCCCTTTTTTTTCTTTTGAAATAGAATCTGGCTAAGTTGCTGAGGGTCTTGCTAAGTTGCTGAGACTGGCCTCGAACCTGCGATCCTCTTGTCTCAGCCTACCATGTAGTGGGATCCCAGGCCACCAGGCCTGACAATCAAACAGATTTAAAGACTGAAATCCCTCAGGTTTGTTTTCTTCTGCTTGAGCCATACACTCCTGGTTTGGGGAGGACCCTCGGTGTCTTGTTCCCTCAGTCTCACCCATCTCTCAAGCCCAGCTCTCCCTGGGGAGTTACGGGGTTCCTCCTGGGGCTGCCCTCACCCCTAGTAGCCTGTCTTCTCTGGGCCATCTGGGGAGGGGAGCTCTTGTTTCCTTTCAATCATAGCTTAGCTGTAAACTCCTGGCAAACGTGACCTTTCTCTCACTTCCTTGTTTTTAAAGAAAGGAGCAAACATGGACGTGAATGGTTTCTAAGGCCCTGCTCAGTGTCCTCAGGGGCCGCCTGGAAGGCGGATGACCTTGGCCCAGCTGCCCTGAGTTCCTGCACATGGTGCCCAGGAAGCAAAAGGTCAGCTCCTGGAACCCCCTGCTCCCTCTCTTGGGCTCCCGGAGCCATGCTGACTTTTCAGAAGGTCCTGTTTCCTCGTTTGGCAGCTTCTGAACGGCAGGGCCCTGGAGACTTCCAGACGTCCTTCTCTGTCAGAGCAGGATTTCCTGGGCATCGGGCACACGCAGTTATTTGTTTGTGGTTCTGCCCTCAGCATGACCAGGAGCAGTTCCTCAGAGACGACCCAAGCTCTGCCCGGCTGCATCTGCTCTGTGTGAACCACAGGGCCCCACTCCACCTGGTCCCAGAGGAGAGGGACCGAGTCTTTACTCCCATCTTGGAGATGGAGAAACTGAGGTGCCCAGGGTCAGAAAAAAAGATCCACCATGGTGCAGCTGCCCTTGGGGAGGGGGGGCAGAAGTGGGGCTAGAACACCCCAACTTCCTACTCATTCATACACCCTTCTCCAGCTTGCTTAGCTCAGGCCTGGCCCGGGCCCAGGAATCCTGGTTACACAACTGATACCAAGCGTGCATTCGCTAGAGAGTATAAATAGACGCAGTGCCTTGCCTCTGAGGATTTATGATTCAAAAATCACAAGATTTGTATATTGAGCAACCAGATGTCTTTAGAAACACGGAAAAGGAGTAATAGCAGAGAAACAGCTTGTTTCTATAACTTCTTTTTTTTTGGGGGGGGGGGTGTTGTTGTTTATATACTTTTATACCAGGATATGAAAATCTACGTCAGACAACATATTTATGAACTGGTTCTAAAAAAGGTGTACATACACCAGGGCTGACAATTTGTGGCACCTGCCCCTGAAGTTGTTTGTGGTGCACTGTAACTCCATATTGACTCTCTGCCCACCTGACCCAGATGCAGCCTCAGAATCTTTCCTAACCCAGCACTCTGCTCAACCACCTATTTCACGCAGGATTTCAACTAGTGGGGTAAACTCAACTTGTCACGCGGCTACCAAGTTCCGGCTTCTTATTCTAGGGAATGGGAAATGAGGGAAATTTGGGTTGGTTGCCCTTTCGGCCAGCAGCTCTCCGGCAAATCTTCTCTTTCTCCACCGGTGCCCTACCTATCCCATCCCCCAAACAAGAGTGAAGAGCGACTAACCACAAGGAAATGTGTGTTCAAACAGATGCCGCACACCTGGGGCCTATAAAACATTTGCAGGCACAGTGGCAGCTTACTAGGGAAATTACTGTATTTGCAAAGCACTCCTTCCTGCACCCCGCTTTAGGAATTCCTGGGGGCAGATGTTCTTTGTAAAAGCCTCACTCCTGGGTAGATGATTCTCATGTGCCCTGTCCCCTGATGATCAGGACTTGAGAAGTGACTTCGTTACCTTCCTGGAGATATTTACCCAGCCTTGCTCAGAGGACTGACTCTTGAAGATTGAGTCAGATTGATTAGAAGTTATTCCTGGGGAACTTTCAGCCAAGCTGCAAATGAGGGTGGAGCGATTTGGAGCCCGAGTCTCACTCTCTAGCCTCTTCTGGGACACCCGCCTTTCCTATCATTCAGGTTTATGCCACTTTCAATATCAGGTGATCCCGAAATGAAGGACCCTAAAGGAGACTTCAGTTGAATAGTGTCCCCCCGAAATTTCATGTTCACCTGGAACCTCAGAATGTGAGCTTATTTGGCCAGCCATGGTGGTGCACAACTATAACCCCAGTACCTGGGAGGCTGAGCTGGGAGGATCACAATCATTAATCCTTAGCAGCTGCTTAGGAATGGGCTCAGCCTCATTCAAGCTACAATATAACTCAAATTTGTCTCTCTTCTGCCTATTTCTTTTATACTTTCTTTCCTACCTCAGCCGGAAGTAACAGAACTGTATCCCTCACTGTATCTCTGCCCTCCACAGTCTCACAAACTCCTCCAGCCTCAGCAACTCAGGCCCTCAGCAACCTAGTGAGACCCTGTTTCAAAACAAAATAAATAAATAAAACGTAGCTTGAATATAGAATACCCCTCGATTCAATCCCTATTAACAACAACAGCAATAAAAGCAAGCTTATTTGGAAATAGGGTCTTTGTACTCATTTCCAATTGAGGTTGGAGATAAGATCCTACTGCTTAGGGTAAGCCCTCAATCCCACAAGAGTGTCCTTACAGGACACAGAAAAAGACAGAGACACAGAAGTTTGTGAGACCGTGGAGGCAGAGATACAGTGAGGGATACCGTTCTGTTACTTCAGGCTGAGGTAGGAAAGAAAGTATAAAAGAAATAGGTAGAAAGGAGATAAATTTGAGCTATGTTGTAGCTAAAATGAGGCTGAGCCCATTCTCTAAGCAGCTGCTGTGCATTAATGATTCTGAGTACAAATGGAAGGCCTGTGGCAGCCCACCAAGCCACCCAAGAAAAATGGAGGTGACTATGGGCTACTGGGTACCAGAAATAGGGTCATAACGATGCAGAAACGTGAGCTGTCATTTGTAAGCAATGGTTGCAGTAAGAAGGGAGGGCATGGAGGAAGGAGGAATGATCAATCTCTACACTTAGGAGAAGCAGATTTTCCAGAGGCCTGATCACCAGTACTTTATATCACATCTGTGGTCACTGGCTGTGAGGTTTCAGAAAGTCAAGGCATTGCTGTAACAATTAATGGCTCAGAAGAAAACACAACGGTACATCTCTTGATGTTGTTTGATAGCTTTTTCAAGGTAATATTGCTTACTATTTTTTTTTTTAGAGCTCCTGAATGCAAACCCATATTTGATCTTCAGGGAGAAAAATCCTGGAGTCTTCTTGCCTTTTCCTTGATTTACAATTATGACTGAAAATAACGAAGGGGTCTCTGTGCCGGATGCTTTTATCCCCTCTGGAAAAGGAAAATATCTTTTCCAAGGAAGAGTGTCCTTGTTAATGATTTAAATCTCCAGGGCATTGCTTATTCCTACTTGGTGGCCAGGAAAGAAGGCTTTCTCAAAGGACTGATAGATTCTATGCGGAACAATGACCCGGGTTCTTGTACTCCCCGGCCGGCAGGGGGTGCTGTCTGAAGAATCCGGAAAGGAGGAATCACCGGAAGTTAACCGGAAAGATGGACGATGGACACCGACGTCCTCAAGTGGGCTGTGTTTTTACCCCCGTCTTCTCCAGAACCCTGTGCTTTATGCCTTGCCCCTTGGTTCCTAGCACGTAAGAGTGACTCCGCGGCACAGTTGAGCCAGCAGGCAAGCTCTGGTTGCAGCCAGTGACCTCTATAGAAGAAAATGCAGACTGAGAAAGAGTCTGAGGCGGAAGGAAAAACAGTGGAACCTCTGGCTACAGGTTCTGACAGCTCCGTGGATCGCGTGCTGCCACACACAGGGTCTGCTGACCCACGTAGGTTGAAATCTCTAGACCTCTCCCATCTCCTTCCCGGAAGGTCCCACTACCTCTCCCCTAAACTGGAGGAGCTAAATGGAAGCCCAGAATATGATTGAGTTGCTGCTCCCTGCTAAAATGGTATGGGCCATTGCGTATCCTCATGATATGCACCAAACGTATGCATTAATTTTCATGATTCTGGAGCCATATTTTGATTGGCTGCAGTGATTTCTGGACTATATTACAAAGAGAGGCTCACCAGCACCCTGGGAATCACTTTTCTGGGATACTGTGTGACGGTCCAGTCTCTCCAGAAGGTTGGCGAGTTCCTAAGTCAGAAGGGACCCGTGGGCTGCCTGAGAAAGGGCCGCAGTGCAGGATGGGTGCAGTGCTCAGGAGCCCCACGGAGAGGAGGTGCCCACCCAGTTGGGGTCTAGATCCAGCTCCGCTCCTGACTGTCCTCAGAAGGAGGAATATCCCTGGTTGGCTCACCTGTGTGTCGGGCACATCCTGCACTGCGGTCACTCAGGTCTTTTCTATTCCCAGTATTTTCTAGTCTTGTCCTGAGACCACCTGGCAGATGCCCAGTGATTCTCTTGGATGATTCAAAACTATTCCTCACCCTTAAAAGCTCACAAATAAAAATGAAGAGAACTGGGCAGTGGCCAGCCTCTTCTCTCCAAACAGTATGCTTGAAAAACAGCCCATTTTCCCGGGGGATGGAGAAAAGGAATCAGTTAGGAATCGGGGGTAACGGTGGAGGTCACAAGAGTTTAGAAGACACATCTTCAGGGCAGCTGTTAAAGGAAGATAAATTGTCATGAAACCACCAAAACAAACTAATATTCGTGTTGTCTGCTCTTTGAGTGTGTCAGCTGCAGCTGGGAAGGGGCGGGACAGAAAACTGCTACCCTCAGCTTCCAATTATGCTATGATAACAGCTTAAATTTTATTGAGTAAATAATTATCTCCGTGGGTTTAATAAAACCCCCAAACACAGCCTAACACCCATTAGTCATCTGTCTGAGGTAAGACTTAAATATATATTTAACATGTGCATCCTTTATTCAGCGCCCTGATTCAGAGCAAGGCAGGAGCTATTCATACCTCCAGGGGGTAAATGACTAGTTCTTTTGGTAAATTGGGTTTTTGTTTTCATTTCCCGTTAGAATCTTTGGCGTGGGTTTTTTAAATTTACTTTGAACCAAAGGCAAGAATGGAGTAGGGGATGTGGATTTCTCATTACGACCTGTGTGAGAATGGGGGGGGGGTATGGACAGAATTGCAAGTCAAATACGTTTCTGCTAGGTCTGCTAGGTTCATGAGGGAACAGAGAGAGGCATCGATGTTGCCTGGGACAAGTAAGGAGGCAGATGGAACTGTGGACACTCATGAGTCTTTAAAAAAGCAGTTCATTAAGCCGGGTGTGGTGGCGCACGCTTGTAATCCTAGCATTCAGAAGGCTGAGACAGGAGGATCCGGGTTCATGGTCAGCCTCAGCTACTAAGTGAAGCTCTCCACAACTTAGTGAGATCCTGTTTCAAAATAAAGAATAAAAAGTAGGACTGGGGATGTAGCTTGGAGGTAGAATGCCCCTGGGTTCAATCTCCAGTACGACACACACACACACACACACACACACACACACACACACACAGCAGTTAATTGCCAGGTACAGTGTGCACGCATGTTATTCCCCTACTTGAGAGGCTGAGACAGTAGGGTCGTAGGTTCAAGGACAGCCTCAGCAACTTAATGAGATCCTGTTTCAAAACAAAAAAATAAAATAAAAATACAAGGGCTAGCTGTGTAGCTCAGAAATAGAATTCCCTTGGATTTAGCCCCCAGTACCAAAATAAACGAAAAACTGAAGAGCGATTCGTAAGCCCTCCTTGACGCCCGTACTGAGTTCAAAGCAAAAGCTTTGCACACAGTATTAGCAGGTGCCATGTTGAGACAAGACCGAAAAGCATGTGATATTTTCCCTTTTGATTATAAGAAATGAAATCAAAGCCTGTGTGTACGGCTGGTGTCAATTCAGCTGTCTCTTGCCCCATGATAACAATTCTCTCTAAGTAGAAAATGAAGGGTTGGGTACTTCCAGGGGCTGGGTTGCGAGAGTCCAGTCTCTTTGCATCAAGATGGGACAACTTCAAGGCTACATCCTTGCTTAACTTTCTTTCCTTGCCTGGTCATCTTCCCACTTCTCTGTGATGGGGGGGGGGAACAATAAATTATGTTCACAAGAATCCCTGCCTTAATCCTGGTTCCAGGAGGCTGACCTCCAGGCACTTGTCAGAAGACAAGACTCCATGAGCCCACCCACAAGAGGAATTCAGTAGGCCTGAGGGGGGCTCAGAGGCTGAAAGTGGCATGGTGGTGCATGCTTGTAATCTTAGTACTTGGAGGCTGAGACAGGAAGATCATAGGTTTGCAGCCAGCCTCAGGAACTTAGTGAGGCCCTCCACAACTTAGTGAGACTCTGTTTCCAAAAATTAAAACAAAATCAAATAGGGCTGGGGGGTGTAGCTCAGAGGTAGAATGTCCCTGGGTCCATCCCCAGTACCAAAAAAGATGAGAGAGAGAGAGAGAGGGAGAGGGAGAGGGAGAGGGAGAAGGAGAGGGAGAGGAAGAGAGAGAGAGGGAGAGAGAGGAAGAGGGAGAAGGAGAGGGAGAGGAAGAGAGAGAGAGGAAGGGAGAGGGAGAGGGAGGGAGAGGGAGAGAGAGAAGGAAGGAGGGAAGGAAGGAAGGGAGAGAGGGAGGGAGGGAGGAAGGAAGGAAGGAAGGAAGGAAGGAAGGAAGGAAGGAAGGAAGGAAGAATATAAGCCTAGCAGCACACCTGAGGAGGAACCTGCTGGTGTGAATCCGGGGTTAGTCTAAGGAACAGTGTCCCACAGAAGGAGCAGCACGTATGTGGGTTGGGCCCTGACTTTGGCTCTTGTTTTACTTGTGATGCCCTTGGATCTTGAAAAAAGCAGAATTTTCTTTGCATGACCTTAGGTCTCAATAATGCAAGAGTTTTGTGTAAGTGGTCATGAAGGCTTGGGTGAAATGCTGCAGCATCTGGCTAGAATCCTGCATTTAGGGAAGGAAGCTGGATTCTCTCATTGGTTAGCGACCTGCTTAAGATATTACCTCAACTGTGCCAAGAGGGTCCCATCTGCCCTCCTTAATAAGGTGCTTTAAACTAACCCCAGCTGGCAGCTTCATGTGAGAATGGCACTGAGCACCCCTTGAGGCAGCTGGCACCATGAAAACAGAGTGTGGCCAAGAGAAGGCTTGTCACCACAGCCAAAGCTCTGATTTACAACAGGGATTATTTGTACATAATTACTAAGATATTGAAGGCACAGTCAGCAGTGTAAATGAAAGACAAACCAGATCTGGTAACAACTCCAAAAGAATCTTATTCCAAGTGTTCATCATCCAGCCCTTCTTCTGCAGTGATCTGGTGTAGTCTTATAGAACTCAGCCCAATGTATTGATCATTGCCATCAATGGCTGTGACTCAGCTGTTACCTTTCAGGAGCTCCTGATTGGAGATATGACACAGTGACCAGAATACAATGTCAGCTCCACAAGTAGAGTGCAAGAGAGTAACCGGATGGGAGTGAGAATAAATCCAACATACGTCAGGGAAATCCTCAAAGATGAAGGATCCTAGCTGTAAGGGAATCCCAGGAAAGCCTGGGCTAAGCTTTGGGATTTGTTTGCAAGTGCATTTTACAGTTAAATTCAAAGTCAAGTCCAAAGAACCACTTCAAGTATGATTGCAGCCTGGCATCATCAGACCCATAGTTTGTATTTAAGAACTGAGCAGGGCATGGTTGCATACACTTTGAATCCCAGTGCTTGGGAAGCTGAGACAGGAGGATCACAGGTTCAAGAGCAGCCTCAGCAACTTAGTGAGACCCTGTTTCAAAATAGAAAAGAAAATAGGGCTGGGAGATAGAAGACCCCTGGGTTAAATCCCTAGTCTGTCTGTCTGTCTGTCTGTTTGTCTGTCTCTCTTACACACACACACACACACACGCACAGAGGCCTTAGTCTCCCTTTGATACAAGAGAATAAAGGAATAAATAAAATTATCTTCTCAGCTATAACCATTTTTTTTGTTGTTTTACCTACCCATTCAGTCAGATTTTTAAATTTTTCTTTTACAATTCTATTTTTTTTTTAATTTTTCAAATTTTTATCTTTTTCTTTTTCAAAATCTCCTTTGTCGATTTTGTAGCCTGGATTATTTTTTACAACTTCTTTTCTCGGCCTTTAGCCATTTTATTCATTATTATTTTATATTTTCAGCCTGACAATTCCATTGCCTGAAGAAAAGGGGTTTAACTCTGCTGTGTGTTGTTGCTGCTGATTCTTACTCATGGTGGCCTATTTGCCTGTGTTTTTCACGTTCTTTGATTCAGAACTCATCCTGTTGATCTTACTCTATGAGAATCCTGAAAGCCTAAAATGGGGATGCTTGGATCCAGATCCAGAGAGGACTTGAGTTTGCTTCTCCTGAGGGCAGGGAGCCCTATCCCAGCCCCAATGCAAGACTCTCCATTTCTGCCCCTTCCCCTTTTGCAGCGGTCCATGGCTTAGACTACTTAACCCATGGCTGATACTGGCAATGCTGAGTTTCCTATTTGCTTCTTCCTCCACGTTTCCTCTCAGGTTTCATCTTACTTTATTTTCCTTCTACTTTATATGAACCCCACAATGCAAAAAAAAAAAAAAAAAAAAAAAAAAAATCCACTGTATCTGAGTTAGCTGTTGCATCAAATACTGCTAGATTTCCTTCTCTTCCCACTTATTTTCACTTAATTTTTTTGCTCTAGGTTAGGGTTTAGGGAGGTGCTGAAACACTGCCTCATCTCTCTTTATCTCTTAAGCACAGTACTTTGTAATTCGGAAGTGTCCATTATAAAACTGCTGATTGTCAGTTAATATTTAAACATCAAATCAGGCAGATTAATGTGTTCTGTAGCATGCCCCTTTCAACTCAGTGCTCAGGTCCTCTGTGGTGTGGCCTTTTCTAATTATCTGGGCTTGTATTATTCTGAGAGCTTCCCCCCTTCACTCACGAGTGATTAATGCAATGTTGTTGGTACAGCTTCGCCCACCACCACCCCCAAGTCTGCTGCCAACTGTGGTTTGCAGCGGCTGGGCCTGCATCCCGGAGGCTTGTTTGTTTGTCCTAGTATTCATTACTACTTGGCTCTCTGCCCATCTGCTGCCAGCACAGTTATTTATATCAACCCAGGGAAGGCTTGGTGAGCTTCGCCGTGATAACTCACATCCTCAGAATGCCTTCCATCCCAAAGGACTTTGTGCGTGGCATCCTCATGGGAAACCCTTCCCCGCTCACCCAGGGGGATCTCCTGGTTTCCCTGGGAAGTGGCAGCTGCTGGTCCATCTGCTTGGCCAATATTGCATTCAGATTAAGAGCCCTGGCCTACAAAACAAGCCATGGACCCAAAGAGGTCGTGATGGCTGAGTCACAGAGAATAGCCTTGAACTCGTGATCCCCGGCTGGAGCATGCTCCGGAGGAGTGGAGCCAGGTGCTGCGTCCTACCCCGTAGGCTAGGGTTACGTGGTATGTGTCAAACCCTCTAGAAGAAGGAACACTACCCTGATTTGAGCATTATACAGTGTATATGCCAATCAAAACACACACACACACACACACACACACACATATATATATATATATATTGGTACTGGAGGTTGAACCCAGAGATATTCTACTTCCCAGCTACACCCCAACCCTATTATTTTGAAACAGGAACTCACTAAGTTGCTGAGGCTGACCTTGAACCCCCTGATGTTCCTGTCTCAGCCTCCCAAGTACTGGGATTATAGGCATGCGCTACCATGTCCCAGCCTATACAATTCTTAAAAAACAAAATAAGTTAACAAACAAAAAGAAAAGACCACAACTTAATGAGGTCACTCAGCAACTCAGTAAGACACTGTTTTAGAGTTAAAAATAGAATAAGAGCCAGATATGATGGCACATGCTTCTAATCCCAGTACTTGGGAGGCTGAGACAGGGGGACTGCGGGTTTACAGCCAGCCTTAGCAACTTGGTGAGGCCTTCTGCAACTTAATGAGACTCTGTTTCAAAATAAAGAAAATAGGGCTGAGGGGGTAGCTCAGAGGTAGAATGCCCCTGAGTTCAATACCCAGTACTGCTAATAATAATAATAATAATAATAATAATAATAATAATAATAATAAAAAATAGGGCTATTGGTATATAGTTTGGAGGTAGAATGCTCTGGGGTTAAATCCCCAGTACAGAAAGAAAGAAAGAGAAAGAAGGAAGAAAAAAGGAGAGAAAGACTGGAAGAATGGACCAGCATTTCCTATCCAAACTTATTTAATCTGGAAATTTTATTTTAAGCAAAAAACACAAAGAAGAGCACTGCCGTAGAAGTCACCCATCTCCCCACCCTCTGGTCCAGTCTACAAGTTACACAGTTGTGACACCAGCGTGGCATCCCCCCTCCAAATGATTGACTGTCATCAGTGTCACATTGGGGCTATAATAATTCATCTGCTCTCGTATTTTTCAACCAATATAATTCATTATAGTCAGCATTTCATCCTTAGACACAAGATAGAGCTCAAATAAAGGTCTTCCAACGTTCTGGCAGCAGTCGAACTCAATTAACAAATTAACATGAGTCCTCAGGCACAGCTCTCTAAAGAAATTAGATCAGCTCCGAGAGAAATCGGGCTGGGGGGCGGGGAGGGCTAATAATCACTTTAAATGAAATTGACCACATTATAGACAAATTCCTACTCTTGTCGGTGCTCACAGCAAGCGCTGTCTGAGGTATGACTTTGAGAGACGAGCCAAAGAGAGAATTTGCGACCTGGCAAAATTTTGTGCTGAAAATAAATTTGCAAATCAAATATCTTTACCAGTCGGTTGTACTAGTGTACAAATCCCTGGGGAGAAGCTGCTACAAGGTCGCCTCCCCCATCTCTCTCCTCTGGGCTGGAGTTTCTGCCAGGGGAAAATCAACATTGCACCACCAGAGCGGAGAAGCCTGTTGACATTGTCGGGTGAAAGGAGGTGGCAGATGGGGGCGGTAAGTTTCAAAACCCAAGTTTTGAAACACCCTCTTCACCCGGCCTTAGTTCTCTGGCTAGCGGAATAATGCACACTGTGGAAACACCCATGGGTGTCGTTGGCTTCTCCTGCTGCAAGAAAACCATTTCAAGTTCTGCAGGAGCAAAACTCTGGCTACTTCTGGGTTTTTCTCTTTTTCTACTCAATGCAGCACCTGCCCCAGTTCGTGGTCACGGGTCAGTTTCCCTTCGCTCCAGAAGATTCCTGTCTCGCCCTCTGAAGGTCTGTCCGAATCAATAGGACAATTTGGACTTTGAGCTGCGGACAGGCAGATGTTAGCTGTTTGGTCTTTTTCATTACTGGAGAAAGGTAAAGAGATGGTGGTTTGTAGAGATTCTACAGGACTCGGTGGAGATATTTTATTTTATTTGTTGGTACATTGTAAACATACACTGTTGTGAGGTACAAACTGGTACAGTGTGGATCTTTCATAAACTGTTCTTGTGGTCTCACTTTCCCAGAGATAAAAGCAATATACATCATTTATGTCCTGCGTTTTGCTTATTAGTGAACATCTTAAGGGACTTTTTCATTTGATTTTTATCATAGGATATAAAAAAAATCAGGAATAAAAATTACCAACTTTAATATTCAAGTGTTATTCCTATTGCTGTCTTATTCACTGGGCATCCCCGACCTGGCCTCCTTCTTAGGAATCAGCTATTGGCCTCACTTATTTCACTAATAGAAGGAATCCAAAAAAGAACTGTTACGTCCCACCTCCCCCAAACTACTGGCCTCTGCATCAGTCCCCACATGACCGTGGAGAGCTGTGCTTTCTTCTACAAGCACCAGACCCTACTCAACCCTTTGTTCCCATGACTGTCTGCCACCTTCTGCACGACCACTCCATGGGTACGCAATCACCTGCATAGTCCCCATCTTCAATCCCTCATGACTTCATGTTCCTTCTACCTGACGGCTCATCTCTGTTTCCCTTTCCAGGACTTCTTTCCACCTCCTTGCTCCCTGTTCTCTCCCAAACCCCCTCAAATCTTGTGTTC
Organism: Graphiurus murinus; assembly: GCA_004027655.1. Classification (NCBI taxonomy): domain Eukaryota; kingdom Metazoa; phylum Chordata; class Mammalia; order Rodentia; family Gliridae; genus Graphiurus; species Graphiurus murinus. The sequence goes on along the minus strand of PVLC010002264.1, from coordinate 95,215 downwards.
TCACTACAACGGGGAAACCTCTCTTGTCACAGGCATCATAAGATCCCAAGTGTCAAATGTATCAATGGCGGTGTCCAGTGTACGGATTGAGAGTGGCTATAACATCAGTGGCCAGTGGTAGCTCCACCAGATCACGCCTGGCAATGGCTTTGGGGCATCTTTCCTGTTTCAGGAGCTTTTGTCTTAGACCCACACCTGGTTCTTCAACCCTCTCAATGTTACTGATATCCTTTTGGCAAGTCTCATTTCCAACTAAAGTAGCCAGGGTTGGCTTCTGGTGCTTGTAGTCAAGACCACTGAATTGACTCACCGGGGATTCTAGACTGACTTGATTCTGTATATAGAGGCGTTTCTAAAGTGTGGACAAGCCGGGCGTGGTGGCGCACGCTTGTAATCCCAGCATTCGGGAGGCTGAGACCGGAGGATCCGGGTTCGCGGCCAGCCTCAGCTACATAGTGAGGCACTCTGCGACTTAGTGAGACTCGGTTTCAAAATAAAGAATAAAAAATAGGGCTGGGGGTATAGCTTGGGGGTAGAATGCCCCTGAGTTCAACCCCCAGTACC